>JAKVIS010002509.1:0-22346 GCA_033119425.1 Bufotes viridis | reverse complement strand
TGCAGCCTTCTCCTGGGGGTATACATACCTACTGTGCGGTATATACAGCTGTACATTACATAGTATACTACTGCAGCCTTCTCCTGGGGTATACATACCTACTGTGCGGTATATACAGCTGTACATTACATAGTATACACTGCAGCCTTCTCCTGGGGTATACATACCTACTGTAGGGTATATACAGCTGTACATTACATAGTATACACTGCAGCCTTCTCCTGGGGTATACATACCTACTGTGCGGTATATACAGCTGTACATTACATAGTATACACTGCAGCCTTCTCCTGGGGTATACATACCTACTGTGCGGTATATACAGCTGTACATTACATAGTATACACTGCAGCCTTCTCCTGGGGTATACATACCTACTGTGGGGTATATACAGCTGTACATTACATAGTATACACTGCAGCCTTCTCCTGGGGTATACATACCTACTGTGGGGTATATACAGCTGTACATTACATAGTATACACTGCAGCCTTCTCCTGGGGTATACATACCTACTGTGCGGTATATACAGCTGTACATTACATAGTATACACTGCAGCCTTCTCCTGGGGTATACATACCTACTGTGCGGTATATACAGCTGTACATTACATAGTATACACTGCAGCCTTCTCCTGGGGTATACATACCTACTGTGCGGTATATACAGCTGTACATTACATAGTATACACTGCAGCCTTCTCCTGGGGTATACATACCTACTGTGCGGTATATACAGCTGTACATTACATAGTATACACTGCAGCCTTCTCCTGGGGTATACATACCTACTGTGGGGTATATACAGCTGTACATTACATAGTATACACTGCAGCCTTCTCCTGGGGTATACATACCTACTGTGGGGTATATACAGCTGTACATTACATAGTATACACTGCAGCCTTCTCCTGGGGTATACATACCTACTGTGCGGTATATACAGCTGTACATTACATAGTATACACTGCAGCCTTCTCCTGGGGTATACATACCTACTGTGGGGTATATACAGCTGTACATTACATAGTATACACTGCAGCCTTCTCCTGGGGTATACATACCTACTGTGGGGTATATACAGCTGTACATTACATAGTATACACTGCAGCCTTCTCCTGGGGTATACATACCTACTGTGGGGTATATACAGCTGTACATTACATAGTATACACTGCAGCCTTCTCCTGGGGTATACATACCTACTGTGCGGTATATACAGCTGTACATTACATAGTATACACTGCAGCCTTCTCCTGGGGTATACATACCTACTGTGTGGTATATACAGCTGTACATTACATAGTATACACTGCAGCCTTCTCCTGGGGTATACATACCTACTGTGCGGTATATACAGCTGTACATTACATAGTATACACTGCAGCCTTCTCCTGGGGTATACATACCTACTGTGCGGTATATACAGCTGTACATTACATAGTATACACTGCAGCCTTCTCCTGGGGTATACATACTGTAACGGACCGTTACGCACACAACTCCGTTTAGGCGATATTCCCTTTCTCGGATAGACCAGCAGCTACTGCAATCACCAACTTCCCGAACTGCAAACCACACGAATTCACCAACTTCCGAACAAGAGACACACGAACCCTGGAAGCAGCCGAACAGGAAAAGCAATATGAACAGCTTACACTCCTGGCAATCAGCATACAGTCAAATCCCCCAATAACGAGACGACACTTCGTTTTGAGGGTCAAGCAGGAACTCTCTCATTTTATTAAGGGCTACCTGCCCGGTATTTATCCAGGTCTCCCACCTGGTGGACACTCCCTAGAGGACCAGAAGGAAGACTGCGACACGGGATACAGCAGCCAATCACACACATTGGGACAATACAGACACACCCAGCATATCCCTCCCCTCTGCCTGTGATACAATCACCCTACATGGGTAATGCAATCACCACAGGCAGAAGAATACACAATGTCTTCTGTCCTGGAGACAATTGAGGAGTCATTCAATTATCTCTCAGGACAAAGGGAAATCGCCAATACACATGTGGGGACAATAGGACAGACATCACTATTCAATACACAATGTCCCACCCTTTACAATACACAGACATTTAACATATTCCCAGAAGGCTTGGATCTGAGCGCTCAATATATCCAGGGATAGAGGCAGACTCCATTGAGCACATGGCTGCAAAAGGGACACAAAATTACACAATGCTACAATCACTATATAAAACATATACATGCAACATATCCCCAGATAGCTTAGGTCTGAGCGCACATTATTGGATGGCGCTCAGACCACACATGTCCAGTTCAATTGCCATGGAGCTAAAGTCTTTCCCATAGTCCTCCACCATACGAATGGGCTCCATAGCAGAGCCATCTGGGGCATCACCGCTCAAACAGGACAAGCATACATGGGGCCATAGTCGCAGGGCAGGAGGCGAGCAAGCAGTCCCTTCCAGGAAACTGGGGCAGACTCTGGTACAGGGTCCAGTCCGCTACATTTCTCCCCTTTACCAAAGAGACTAACAGGGTATCTGACCTCCTGCCGGTCAGTGCCCTGGTTAGTCCAGCAACCCACCCACGAAGCACAAACAGCAGTACAGCCCACCCACAATAAATGGTTACTACACCTGGATAAAGTAGCAACTTGTCCATGTCCAGGTGCCTCACTACGGCTGTGCGGGGGACTGGTAGACTGCCTAGGTGGGTTGCTGAGTGGGCAGAGACCGCGATACTCTGCCCTGGGGCCAGCGCTACCACGGAAGTAGCCTGGTGGGAGCCTGGTTGTGGGGGAGGAGACCGACTGTCTCCCTCTGGATAAACCGCTCTGTGGCTGGCGGACAGGACCGACCATCCTTGCCCCTTGTGTTGCAAGTGCAGAGACCACGGTCCCATCTGCACCGTTGGGGGCGTAACATCTCCCTTGGTGGGTTAGGCTGCCGCTGGAGAGAGGGTGTAACAAGCTCCTCTCTCTGAACTGTAGACTGCCGCTGGGGAGAGCGGGTAGCAGGCTCCTCTCCCTGACCCTCTCTCTGCTGGTGGAGGGGGACCAACTGTCTCCCTTTCAATATTTTGTCCTGCTGCTGGGGTGGAAGTACGACACCTTCAGCTCCCTGGGGTACACACTGCCGCTGTGGAGGAAGGACGGCACCTTCAGCTCCCGGGGGTACACACGGCCGCTGGGGAGGAAGGATGACACCTTCAGCTCCCTGGGGTACACACTGCCGCTGGGAAGGAAGGACGACACCTTCAGCTCCCTGGGGTACACACAGCCGCTGGGGAGGAAGGACGACACCTTCAGCTCCCTGGGATACACACTGCCACTGGGGAGGAAGGACGACACCTTCAGCTCCCGGGGGTACACACTGCCGCTGTGGAGGAAGGACGGCACCTTCAGCTCCCTGGGGTACACACGGCCGCTGGGGAGGAAGGATGACACCTTCAGCTCCCTGGGGTAGACACTGCCGCTGGGGAGGAAGGGCGACACCTTCAGCTCCCGGGGGTACACACGGCCGCTGGGGAGGAAGGATGACACCTTCGGCTCCCTGGGGTACACACTGCCGCTGTGGAGGAAGGACGGCACCTTCGGCCCTCTGTAACTCACACGGCCGCTGGGGGGGAAGGACGACACCTTCGGCCCCTGAACTCACACTGCCGCTGGGGGAAGGACGACACCTTCAGCCCCTGGGACTCACACGGCCGCTGGGGAGGAAGGACGACACCTTCAGCTCTCCGGAACGCACTCAGCCGCTGGGGAGGGCGGGCGATACCATCTGCCATGAACTGCAGGTACTCTGCTGTTATCCTCCTCACGAACTGCACAGATTTCTCCGGGGTTGGGTCCGAAGAAAATCAGCCGTGATCTCAGCTCTCTGTCAAATTCCTCCTGCGTGTAGCTGGGTGCCATGCTTGTTCTCCTGAAGTTCTTTCTTTTGTAGATAGGGCGCTGTACGGGTACTGGCGTTGCCCTCACTTTGTAATCCAAGGAATGGTGTTGCCCTGTAGATGTCCTTCTGGGCTGTGGAAATGATCCCGCGCTTGCCACCAAATGTAACGGACCGTTACGCACACAACTCCGTTTAGGCGATATTCCCTTTTCCGGATAGACCAGCAGCTACTGCAATCACCAACTTCCCGAACTGCAAACCACACGAATTCACCAACTTCCGAACAAGAGACACACGAACCCTGGAAGCAGCCGAACAGGAAAAGCAATATGAACAGCTTACACTCCTGGCAATCAGCATACAGTCAAATCCCCCAATAACGAGACGACACTTCGCTTTGAGGGTCAAGCAGGAACTCTATCTTTTATTAAGGGCTACCTGCCCGGTATTTATCCAGGTCTCCCACCTGGTGGACACTCCCTAGAGGACCAGAAGGAAGACTGCGACACAGGATACAGCAGCCAATCACACACATTGGGACAATACAGACACCCCCAGCATATCCCTCCCCTCTGCCT
Source organism: Bufotes viridis (assembly GCA_033119425.1). NCBI lineage: Eukaryota > Metazoa > Chordata > Amphibia > Anura > Bufonidae > Bufotes > Bufotes viridis. The sequence goes on along the minus strand of JAKVIS010002509.1, from coordinate 17,891 downwards.
GTGATACAATCACCCTACATGGGTAATGCAATCACCACAGGCAGAAGAATACACAATGTCTTCTGTCCTGGAGACAATTGAGGAGTCATTCAATTATCTCTCAGGACAAAGGGAAATCGCCAATACACATGTGGGGACAATAGGACAGACATCACTATTCAATACACAATGTCCCACCCTTTACAATACACAGACATTTAACATATTCCCAGAAGGCTTGGATCTGAGCGCTCAATATATCCAGGGATAGAGGCAGACTCCATTGAGCACATGGCTGCAAAAGGGACACAAAATTACACAATGCTACAATCACTATATAAAACATATACATGCAACATATCCCCAGATAGCTTAGGTCTGAGCGCACATTATTGGATGGCGCTCAGACCACACATGGAGCTAAAGTCTTTCCCATAGTCCTCCACCATACGAATGGGCTCCATAGCAGAGCTATCTGGGGCATCACCGGTCAAACAGGACAAGCATACATGGGGCCATAGTCGCAGGGCAGGAGGCGAGCAAGCAGTCCCTTCCAGGAAACTGGGGCAGACTCTGGTACAGGGTCCAGTCCGCTACACATACCTACTGTGCGGTATATACAGCTGTACAATACATAGTATACACTGCAGCCTTCTCCTGGGGTATACATACCTACTGTGCGGTATATACAGCTGTACATTACATAGTATACACTGCAGCCTTCTCCTGGGGTATACATACCTACTGTGCGGTATATACAGCTGTACATTACATAGTATACACTGCAGCCTTCTCCTGGTGTATACATACCTACTGTGGGGTATATACAGCTGTACATTACATAGTATACACTGCAGCCTTCTCCTGGGGTATACATACCTACTGTGCGGTATATACAGCTGTACATTACATAGTATACACTGCAGCCTTCTCCTGGGGTATACATACCTACTGTGCGTTATATACAGCTGTACATTACATAGTATATACTGCAGCCTTCTCCTGGGGTATACATACCTACTGTGCGGTATATACAGCTGTACATTACATAGTATACACTGCAGCCTTCTCCTGGGGTATACATACCTACTGTGCGGTATATACAGCTGTACATTACATAGTATACACTGCAGCCTTCTCCTGGGGTATACATACCTACTGTGGGGTATATACAGCTGTACATTACATAGTATACACTGCAGCCTTCTCCTGGGGTATACATACCTACTGTGGGGTATATACAGCTGTACATTACATAGTATACACTGCAGCCTTCTCCTGGGGTATACATACCTACTGTGCGGTATATACAGCTGTACATTACATAGTATACACTGCAGCCTTCTCCTGGGGTATACATACCTACTGTGCGGTATATACAGCTGTACATTACATAGTATACACTGCAGCCTTCTCCTGGGGTATACATACCTACTGTGCGGTATATACAGCTGTACATTACATAGTATACACTGCAGCCTTCTCCTGGGGTATACATACCTACTGTGCGGTATATACAGCTGTACATTACATAGTATACACTGCAGCCTTCTCCTGGGGTATACATACCTACTGTGGGGTATATACAGCTGTACATTACATAGTATACACTGCAGCCTTCTCCTGGGGTATACATACCTACTGTGCGGTATATACAGCTGTACATTACATAGTATACACTGCAGCCTTCTCCTGGGGTATACATACCTACTGTGGGGTATATACAGCTGTACATTACATAGTATACACTGCAGCCTTCTCCTGGGGTATACATACCTACTGTGCGGTATATACAGCTGTACATTACATAGTATACACTGCAGCCTTCTCCTGGGGTATACATACCTACTGTGGGGTATATACAGCTGTACATTACATAGTATACACTGCAGCCTTCTCCTGGGGTATACATACCTACTGTGGGGTATATACAGCTGTACATTACATAGTATACACTGCAGCCTTCTCCTGGGGTATACATACCTACTGTGCGGTATATACAGCTGTACATTACATAGTATACACTGCAGCCTTCTCCTGGGGTATACATACCTACTGTGGGGTATATACAGCTGTACATTACATAGTATACACTGCAGCCTTCTCCTGGGGTATACATACCTACTGTGCGGTATATACAGCTGTACATTACATAGTATACACTGCAGCCTTCTCCTGGGGTATACATACCTACTGTGGGGTATATACAGCTGTACATTACATAGTATACACTGCAGCCTTCTCCTGGGGTATACATACCTACTGTGCGGTATATACAGCTGTACATTACATAGTATACACTGCAGCCTTCTCCTGGGGTATACATACCTACTGTGCGGTATATACAGCTGTACATTACATAGTATACACTGCAGCCTTCTCCTGGGGTATACATACCTACTGTGCGGTATATACAGCTGTACATTACATAGTATACACTGCAGCCTTCTCCTGGGGTATACATACCTACTGTGCGGTATATACAGCTGTACATTACATAGTATACACTGCAGCCTTCTCCTGGGGTATACATACCTACTGTGCGGTATATACAGCTGTACATTACATAGTATACACTGCAGCCTTCTCCTGGGGTATACATACCTACTGTGCGGTATATACAGCTGTACATTACATAGTATACACTGCAGCCTTCTCCTGGGGTATACATACCTACTGTGCGGTATATACAGCTGTACATTACATAGTATACACTGCAGCCTTCTCCTGGGGTATACATACCTACTGTGCGGTATATACAGCTGTACATTACATAGTATACACTGCAGCCTTCTCCTGGGGTATACATACCTACTGTGGGGTATATACAGCTGTACATTACATAGTATACACTGCAGCCTTCTCCTGGGGTATACATACCTACTGTGGGGTATATACAGCTGTACATTACATAGTATACACTGCAGCCTTCTCCTGGGGTATACATACCTACTGTGCGGTATATACAGCTGTACATTACATAGTATACACTGCAGCCTTCTCCTGGGGTATACATACCTACTGTGCGGTATATACAGCTGTACATTACATAGTATACACTGCAGCCTTCTCCTGGGGTATACATACCTACTGTGCGGTATATACAGCTGTACATTACATAGTATACACTGCAGCCTTCTCCTGGGGTATACATACCTACTGTGCGGTATATACAGCTGTACATTACATAGTATACACTGCAGCCTTCTCCTGGGGTATACATACCTACTGTGCGGTATATACAGCTGTACATTACATAGTATACACTGCAGCCTTCTCCTGGGGTATACATACCTACTGTGCGGTATATACAGCTGTACATTACATAGTATACACTGCAGCCTTCTCCTGGGGTATACATACCTACTGTGCGGTATATACAGCTGTACATTACATAGTATACACTGCAGCCTTCTCCTGGGGTATACATACCTACTGTGGGGTATATACAGCTGTACATTACATAGTATACACTGCAGCCTTCTCCTGGGGTATACATACCTACTGTGCGGTATATACAGCTGTACATTACATAGTATACACTGCAGCCTTCTCCTGGGGTATACATACCTACTGTGCGGTATATACAGCTGTACATTACATAGTATACACTGCAGCCTTCTCCTGGGGTATACATACCTACTGTGCGGTATATACAGCTGTACATTACATAGTATACACTGCAGCCTTCTCCTGGGGTATACATACCTACTGTGCGGTATATACAGCTGTACATTACATAGTATACACTGCAGCCTTCTCCTGGGGTATACATACCTACTGTGGGGTATATACAGCTGTACATTACATAGTATACACTGCAGCCTTCTCCTGGGGTATACATACCTACTGTGCGGTATATACAGCTGTACATTACATAGTATACACTGCAGCCTTCTCCTGGGGTATACATACCTACTGTGCGGTATATACAGCTGTACATTACATAGTATACACTGCAGCCTTCTCCTGGGGTATACATACCTACTGTGCGGTATATACAGCTGTACATTACATAGTATACACTGCAGCCTTCTCCTGGGGTATACATACCTACTGTGCGGTATATACAGCTGTACATTACATAGTATACACTGCAGCCTTCTCCTGGGGTATACATACCTACTGTGGGGTATATACAGCTGTACATTACATAGTATACACTGCAGCCTTCTCCTGGGGTATACATACCTACTGTGCGGTATATACAGCTGTACATTACATAGTATACACTGCAGCCTTCTCCTGGGGTATACATACCTACTGTGCGGTATATACAGCTGTACATTACATAGTATACACTGCAGCCTTCTCCTGGGGTATACATACCTACTGTGCGGTATATACAGCTGTACATTACATAGTATACACTGCAGCCTTCTCCTGGGGTATACATACCTACTGTGGGGTATATACAGCTGTACATTACATAGTATACACTGCAGCCTTCTCCTGGGGTATACATACCTACTGTGCGGTATATACAGCTGTACATTACATAGTATACACTGCAGCCTTCTCCTGGGGTATACATACCTACTGTGGGGTATATACAGCTGTACATTACATAGTATACACTGCAGCCTTCTCCTGGGGTATACATACCTACTGTGGGGTATATACAGCTGTACATTACATAGTATACACTGCAGCCTTCTCCTGGGGTATACATACCTACTGTGCGGTATATACAGCTGTACATTACATAGTATACACTGCAGCCTTCTCCTGGGGTATACATACCTACTGTGCGGTATATACAGCTGTACATTACATAGTATACACTGCAGCCTTCTCCTGGGGTATACATACCTACTGTGCGGTATATACAGCTGTACATTACATAGTATACACTGCAGCCTTCTCCTGGGGTATACATACCTACTGTGGGGTATATACAGCTGTACATTACATAGTATACACTGCAGCCTTCTCCTGGGGTATACATACCTACTGTGCGGTATATACAGCTGTACATTACATAGTATACACTGCAGCCTTCTCCTGGGGTATACATACCTACTGTGCGGTATATACAGCTGTACATTACATAGTATACACTGCAGCCTTCTCCTGGGGTATACATACCTACTGTGGGGTATATACAGCTGTACATTACATAGTATACACTGCAGCCTTCTCCTGGGGTATACATACCTACTGTGCGGTATATACAGCTGTACATTACATAGTATACACTGCAGCCTTCTCCTGGGGTATACATACCTACTGTGCGGTATATACAGCTGTACATTACATAGTATACACTGCAGCCTTCTCCTGGGGTATACATACCTACTGTGCGGTATATACAGCTGTACATTACATAGTATACACTGCAGCCTTCTCCTGGGGTATACATACCTACTGTGCGGTATATACAGCTGTACATTACATAGTATACACTGCAGCCTTCTCCTGGGGTATACATACCTACTGTGCGGTATATACAGCTGTACATTACATAGTATACACTGCAGCCTTCTCCTGGGGTATACATACCTACTGTGCGGTATATACAGCTGTACATTACATAGTATACACTGCAGCCTTCTCCTGGGGTATACATACCTACTGTGCGGTATATACAGCTGTACATTACATAGTATACACTGCAGCCTTCTCCTGGGGTATACATACCTACTGTGCGGTATATACAGCTGTACATTACATAGTATACACTGCAGCCTTCTCCTGGGGTATACATACCTACTGTGCGGTATATACAGCTGTACATTACATAGTATACACTGCAGCCTTCTCCTGGGGTATACATACCTACTGTGCGGTATATACAGCTGTACATTACATAGTATACACTGCAGCCTTCTCCTGGGGTATACATACCTACTGTGGGGTATATACAGCTGTACATTACATAGTATACACTGCAGCCTTCTCCTGGGGTATACATACCTACTGTGCGGTATATACAGCTGTACATTACATAGTATACACTGCAGCCTTCTCCTGGGGTATACATACCTACTGTGCGGTATATACAGCTGTACATTACATAGTATACACTGCAGCCTTCTCCTGGGGTATACATACCTACTGTGCGGTATATACAGCTGTACATTACATAGTATACACTGCAGCCTTCTCCTGGGGTATACATACCTACTGTATGGTATATACAGCTGTACATTACATAGTATACACTGCAGCCTTCTCCTGGGGTATACATACCTACTGTGGGGTATATACAGCTGTACATTACATAGTATACACTGCAGCCTTCTCCTGGGGTATACATACCTACTGTGCGGTATATACAGCTGTACATTACATAGTATACACTGCAGCCTTCTCCTGGGGTATACATACTGTAACGGACCGTTACGCACACAACTCCGTTTAGGCGATATTCCCTTTTCCGGATAGACCAGCAGCTACTGCAATCACCAACTTCCCAAACTGCAAACCACACGAATTCACCAACTTCCGAACAAGAGACACACGAACCCTGGAAGCAGCCGAACAGGAAAAGCAATATGAACAGCTTACACTCCTGGCAATCAGCATACAGTCAATCCCCCCAATAACGAGACGACACTTCGTTTTGAGGGTCAAGCAGGAACTCTATCTTTTATTAAGGGCTACCTGCCCGGTATTTATCCAGGTCTCCCACCTGGTGGACACTCCCTAGAGGACCAGAAGGAAGACTGCGACACGGGATACAGCAGCCAATCACACACATTGGGACAATACAGACACCCCAGCATATCCCTCCCCTCTGCCTGTGATACAATCACCCTACATGGGTAATGCAATCACCACAGGCAGAAGAATACACAATGTCTTCTGTCCTGGAGACAATTGAGGAGTCATTCAATTATCTCTCAGGACAAAGGGAAATCGCCAATACACATGTGGGGACAATAGGACAGACATCACTATTCAATACACAATGTCCCACCCTTTACAATACACAGACATTTAACATATTCCCAGAAGGCTTGGATCTGAGCGAACAATATATCCAGGGATAGAGGCAGACTCCATTGAGCACATGGCTGCAAAAGGGACACAAAATTACACAATGTACTACATAAAACATATACATGCAACATATCCCCAGATAGCTTAGGTCTGAGCGCACATTATTGGATGGCGCTCAGACCACACATGTCCAGTTCAATTGCCATGGAGCTAAAGTCTTTCCCATAGTCCTCCACCATACGAATGGGCTCCATAGCAGAGCCATCTGGGGCATCACCGCTCAAACAGGACAAGCATACATGGGGCCATAGTCGCAGGGCAGGAGGCGAGCAAGCAGTCCCTTCCAGGAAACTGGGGCAGACTCTGGTACAGGGTCCAGTCCGCTACATTTCTCCCCTTTACCAAAGAGACTAACAGGGTATCTGACCTCCTGCCGGTCAGTGCCCTGGTTAGTCCAGCAACCCACCCACGAAGCACAAACAGCAGTACAGCCCACCCACAATAAATGGTTACTACACCTGGATAAAGTAGCAACTTGTCCATGTCCAGGTGCCTCACTACGGCTGTGCGGGGGACTGGTAGACTGCCTAGGTGGGTTGCTGAGTGGGCAGAGACCGGCGATACTCTGCCCTGGGGCCAGCGCTACCACGGAAGTAGCCTGGTGGGAGCCTGGTTGTGGGGGAGGAGACCGACTGTCTCCCCTCTGGATAAACCGCTCTGTGGCTGGCGGACAGGACCGACCATCCTTGCCCCTTGTGTTGCAAGTGCAGAGACCACGGTCCCATCTGCACCGTTGGGGGCGTAACATCTCCCCTTGGTGGGTTAGGCTGCCGCTGGAGAGAGGGTGTAACAAGCTCCTCTCTCTGAACTGTAGACTGCCGCTGGGGAGAGCGGGTAGCAGGCTCCTCTCCCTGACCCTCTCTCTGCTGGTGGAGGGGGACCAACTGTCTCCCCTTTCAATATTTTGTCCTGCTGCTGGGGTGGAAGTACGACACCTTCAGCTCCCTGGGGTACACACTGCCGCTGTGGAGGAAGAACGGCACCTTCAGCTCCCGGGGTACACACGGCCGCTGGGGAGGAAGGATGACACCTTCAGCTCCCTGGGGTACACACTGCCGCTGGGAAGGAAGGACGACACCTTCAGCTCCCTGGGGTACACACAGCCGCTGGGGAGGAAGGACGACACCTTCAGCTCCCTGGGATACACACTGCCGCTGGGGAGGAAGGACGACACCTTCAGCTCCCGGGGTACACACTGCCGCTGTGGAGGAAGGACGGCACCTTCAGCTCCCTGGGGTACACACGGCCGCTGGGGAGGAAGGATGACACCTTCAGCTCCCTGGGGTACACACTGCCGCTGGGGAGGAAGGACGACACCTTCAGCTCCCTGGGGTACACACTGCCGCTGGGGAGGAAGGATGACACCTTCAGCTCCCTGGGGTACACACTGCCGCTGTGGAGGAAGGACGGCACCTTCAGCTCCCTGGGACTACACACGGCCGCTGGGGAGGAAGGACGACACCTTCAGCTCCCTGGGACTACACACGGCCGCTGGGGAGGAAGGACGACACCTTCAGCTCTCCGGAACGCACTCAGCCGCTGGGGAGGGCGGGCGATACCATCTGCCATGAACTGCAGGTACTCTGCTGTTATCCTCCTCACGAACTGCACAGATTTCTCCGGGGTTGGGTCCGAAGAAAATCAGCCGTGATCTCAGCTCTCTGTCAAATTCCTCCTGCGTGTAGCTGGGTGCCATGCTTGTTCTCCTGAAGTTCTTTCTTTTGTAGATAGGGGCGCTGTACGGGTACTGGCGTTGCCCTCACTTTGTAATCCAAGGAATGGTGTTGCCCTGTAGATGTCCTTCTGGGCTGTGGAAATGATCCCGCGCTTGCCACCAAATGTAACGGACCGTTACGCACACAACTCCGTTTAGGCGATATTCCCTTTTCCGGATAGACCAGCAGCTACTGCAATCACCAACTTCCCGAACTGCAAACCACACGAATTCACCAACTTCCGAACAAGAGACACACGAACCCTGGAAGCAGCCGAACAGGAAAAGCAATATGAACAGCTTACACTCCTGGCAATCAGCATACAGTCAAATCCCCCCCAATAACGAGACGACACTTCGTTTTGAGGGTCAAGCAGGAACTCTATCTTTTATTAAGGGCTACCTGCCCGGTATTTATCCAGGTCTCCCACCTGGTGGACACTCCCCTAGAGGACCAGAAGGAAGACTGCGACACGGGATACAGCAGCCAATCACACACATTGGGACAATACAGACACCCCCAGCATATCCCTCCCCTCTGCCTGTGATACAATCACCCTACATGGGTAATGCAATCACCACAGGCAGAAGAATACACAATGTCTTCTGTCCTGGAGACAATTGAGGAGTCATTCAATTATCTCTCAGGACAAAGGGAAATCGCCAATACACATGTGGGGACAATAGGACAGACATCACTATTCAATACACAATGTCCCACCCTTTACAATACACAGACATTTAACATATTCCCAGAAGGCTTGGATCTGAGCGCTCAATATATCCAGGGATAGAGGCAGACTCCATTGAGCACATGGCTGCAAAAGGGACACAAAATTACACAATGCTACATCACATAAAACATATACATGCAACATATCCCCAGATAGCTTAGGTCTGAGCGCACATTATTGGATGGCGCTCAGACCACACATGTCCAGTTCAATTGCCATGGAGCTAAAGTCTTTCCCATAGTCCTCCACCATACGAATGGGCTCCATAGCAGAGCCATCTGGGGCATCACCGGTCAAACAGGACAAGCATACATGGGGCCATAGTCGCAGGGCAGGAGGCGAGCAAGCAGTCCCTTCCAGGAAACTGGGGCAGACTCTGGTACAGGGTCCAGTCCGCTACACATACCTACTGTGCGGTATATACAGCTGTACAATACATAGTATACACTGCAGCCTTCTCCTGGGGTATACATACCTACTGTGCGGTATATACAGCTGTACATTACATAGTATACACTGCAGCCTTCTCCTGGGGTATACATACCTACTGTGGGGTATATACAGCTGTACATTACATAGTATACACTGCAGCCTTCTCCTGGGGTATACATACCTACTGTGGGGTATATACAGCTGTACATTACATAGTATACACTGCAGCCTTCTCCTGGGGTATACATACCTACTGTGCGGTATATACAGCTGTACATTACATAGTATACACTGCAGCCTTCTCCTGGGGTATACATACCTACTGTGCGGTATATACAGCTGTACATTACATAGTATACACTGCAGCCTTCTCCTGGGGTATACATACCTACTGTGGGGTATATACAGCTGTACATTACATAGTATACACTGCAGCCTTCTCCTGGGGTATACATACCTACTGTGGGGTATATACAGCTGTACATTACATAGTATACACTGCAGCCTTCTCCTGGGGTATACATACCTACTGTGGGGTATATACAGCTGTACATTACATAGTATACACTGCAGCCTTCTCCTGGGGTATACATACCTACTGTGCGGTATATACAGCTGTACATTACATAGTATACACTGCAGCCTTCTCCTGGGGTATACATACCTACTGTGGGGTATATACAGCTGTACATTACATAGTATACACTGCAGCCTTCTCCTGGGGTATACATACCTACTGTGGGGTATATACAGCTGTACATTACATAGTATACACTGCAGCCTTCTCCTGGGGTATACATACCTACTGTGCGGTATATACAGCTGTACATTACATAGTATACACTGCAGCCTTCTCCTGGGGTATACATACCTACTGTGCGGTATATACAGCTGTACATTACATAGTATACACTGCAGCCTTCTCCTGGGGTATACATACCTACTGTGCGGTATATACAGCTGTACATTACATAGTATACACTGCAGCCTTCTCCTGGGGTATACATACCTACTGTGGGGTATATACAGCTGTACATTACATAGTATACACTGCAGCCTTCTCCTGGGGTATACATACCTACTGTGCGGTATATACAGCTGTACATTACATAGTATACACTGCAGCCTTCTCCTGGGGTATACATACCTACTGTGCGGTATATACAGCTGTACATTACATAGTATACACTGCAGCCTTCTCCTGGGGTATACATACCTACTGTGCGGTATATACAGCTGTACATTACATAGTATACACTGCAGCCTTCTCCTGGGGTATACATACCTACTGTGCGGTATATACAGCTGTACATTACATAGTATACACTGCAGCCTTCTCCTGGGGTATACATACCTACTGTGCGGTATATACAGCTGTACATTACATAGTATACACTGCAGCCTTCTCCTGGGGTATACATACCTACTGTGCGGTATATACAGCTGTACATTACATAGTATACACTGCAGCCTTCTCCTGGGGTATACATACCTACTGTGCGGTATATACAGCTGTACATTACATAGTATACACTGCAGCCTTCTCCTGGGGTATACATACCTACTGTGCGGTATATACAGCTGTACATTACATAGTATACACTGCAGCCTTCTCCTGGGGTATACATACCTACTGTGCGGTATATACAGCTGTACATTACATAGTATACACTGCAGCCTTCTCCTGGGGTATACATACCTACTGTGCGGTATATACAGCTGTACATTACATAGTATACACTGCAGCCTTCTCCTGGGGTATACATACCTACTGTGGGGTATATACAGCTGTACATTACATAGTATACACTGCAGCCTTCTCCTGGGGTATACATACCTACTGTGCGGTATATACAGCTGTACATTACATAGTATACACTGCAGCCTTCTCCTGGGGTATACATACCTACTGTGCGGTATATACAGCTGTACATTACATAGTATACACTGCAGCCTTCTCCTGGGGTATACATACCTACTGTGCGGTATATACAGCTGTACATTACATAGTATACACTGCAGCCTTCTCCTGGGGTATACATACCTACTGTGGGGTATATACAGCTGTACATTACATAGTATACACTGCAGCCTTCTCCTGGGGTATACATACCTACTGTGCGGTATATACAGCTGTACATTACATAGTATACACTGCAGCCTTCTCCTGGGGTATACATACCTACTGTGGGGTATATACAGCTGTACATTACATAGTATACACTGCAGCCTTCTCCTGGGGTATACATACCTACTGTGCGGTATATACAGCTGTACATTACATAGTATACACTGCAGCCTTCTCCTGGGGTATACATACCTACTGTGCGGTATATACAGCTGTACATTACATAGTATACACTGCAGCCTTCTCCTGGGGTATACATACCTACTGTGGGGTATATACAGCTGTACATTACATAGTATACACTGCAGCCTTCTCCTGGGGTATACATACCTACTGTGCGGTATATACAGCTGTACATTACATAGTATACACTGCAGCCTTCTCCTGGGGTATACATACCTACTGTGCGGTATATACAGCTGTACATTACATAGTATACACTGCAGCCTTCTCCTGGGGTATACATACCTACTGTGCGGTATATACAGCTGTACATTACATAGTATACACTGCAGCCTTCTCCTGGGGTATACATACCTACTGTGGGGTATATACAGCTGTACATTACATAGTATACACTGCAGCCTTCTCCTGGGGTATACATACCTACTGTGCGGTATATACAGCTGTACATTACATAGTATACACTGCAGCCTTCTCCTGGGGTATACATACCTACTGTGGGGTATATACAGCTGTACATTACATAGTATACACTGCAGCCTTCTCCTGGGGTATACATACCTACTGTGCGGTATATACAGCTGTACATTACATAGTATACACTGCAGCCTTCTCCTGGGGTATACATACCTACTGTGCGGTATATACAGCTGTACATTACATAGTATACACTGCAGCCTTCTCCTGGGGTATACATACCTACTGTGCGGTATATACAGCTGTACATTACATAGTATACACTGCAGCCTTCTCCTGGGGTATACATACCTACTGTGGGGTATATACAGCTGTACATTACATAGTATACACTGCAGCCTTCTCCTGGGGTATACATACCTACTGTGCGGTATATACAGCTGTACATTACATAGTATACACTGCAGCCTTCTCCTGGGGTATACATACCTACTGTGCGGTATATACAGCTGTACATTACATAGTATACACTGCAGCCTTCTCCTGGGGTATACATACCTACTGTGCGGTATATACAGCTGTACATTACATAGTATACACTGCAGCCTTCTCCTGGGGTATACATACCTACTGTGCGGTATATACAGCTGTACATTACATAGTATACACTGCAGCCTTCTCCTGGGGTATACATACCTACTGTGCGGTATATACAGCTGTACATTACATAGTATACACTGCAGCCTTCTCCTGGGGTATACATACCTACTGTGCGGTATATACAGCTGTACATTACATAGTATACACTGCAGCCTTCTCCTGGGGTATACATACCTACTGTGCGGTATATACAGCTGTACATTACATAGTATACACTGCAGCCTTCTCCTGGGGTATACATACCTACTGTGCGGTATATACAGCTGTACATTACATAGTATACACTGCAGCCTTCTCCTGGGGTATACATACCTACTGTGCGGTATATACAGCTGTACATTACATAGTATACACTGCAGCCTTCTCCTGGGGTATACATACCTACTGTGGGGTATATACAGCTGTACATTACATAGTATACACTGCAGCCTTCTCCTGGGGTATACATACCTACTGTGCGGTATATACAGCTGTACATTACATAGTATACACTGCAGCCTTCTCCTGGGGTATACATACCTACTGTGGGGTATATACAGCTGTACATTACATAGTATACACTGCAGCCTTCTCCTGGGGTATACATACCTACTGTGCGGTATATACAGCTGTACATTACATAGTATACACTGCAGCCTTCTCCTGGGGTATACATACCTACTGTGCGGTATATACAGCTGTACATTACATAGTATACACTGCAGCCTTCTCCTGGGGTATACATACCTACTGTGCGGTATATACAGCTGTACATTACATAGTATACACTGCAGCCTTCTCCTGGGGTATACATACCTACTGTGGGGTATATACAGCTGTACATTACATAGTATACACTGCAGCCTTCTCCTGGGGTATACATACCTACTGTGCGGTATATACAGCTGTACATTACATAGTATACACTGCAGCCTTCTCCTGGGGTATACATACCTACTGTGGGGTATATACAGCTGTACATTACATAGTATACACTGCAGCCTTCTCCTGGGGTATACATACCTACTGTGCGGTATATACAGCTGTACATTACATAGTATACACTGCAGCCTTCTCCTGGGGTATACATACCTACTGTGGGGTATATACAGCTGTACATTACATAGTATACACTGCAGCCTTCTCCTGGGGTATACATACCTACTGTGCGGTATATACAGCTGTACATTACATAGTATACACTGCAGCCTTCTCCTGGGGTATACATACCTACTGTGGGGTATATACAGCTGTACATTACATAGTATACACTGCAGCCTTCTCCTGGGGTATACATACCTACTGTGCGGTATATACAGCTGTACATTACATAGTATACACTGCAGCCTTCTCCTGGGGTATACATACCTACTGTGGGGTATATACAGCTGTACATTACATAGTATACACTGCAGCCTTCTCCTGGGGTATACATACCTACTGTGCGGTATATACAGCTGTACATTACATAGTATACACTGCAGCCTTCTCCTGGGGTATACATACCTACTGTGCGGTATATACAGCTGTACATTACATAGTATACACTGCAGCCTTCTCCTGGGGTATACATACCTACTGTGCGGTATATACAGCTGTACATTACATAGTATACACTGCAGCCTTCTCCTGGGGTATACATACCTACTGTGCGGTATATTCAGCTGTATATTACATAGTATACACTGCAGCCTTCTCCTGGAGTATACATACCTACTATGGGGTGTGACGAGACCAATCTCGCCACATTGCATTGGAGAAACCTGGTTGCTCGCCTGCTGCCTTTGGACTATGGCCCCCTGTTAAAAGACATCTTTTTTACCTGCAGAAAAGCTTAATTCGTGCTTTTCTGCCTGGGGTTCGGTAGTTTTGGTTGAATGTGTTATACCCCAGATAGGAATCCCATGGAGCCCATTCGTATGAAACTGACTGTAAAGACTTTGGCTCCATGGCGATTAAACTGTATTCGTGTGGTCTGAGCGCCATTCACTTAATAATGTGCGCTCAGACCTGAGCTATCTGGGGATATGTTAAATGTATAGTTTTAATGTAATGTGTCTTACCTGGTGTATTTTAACAGTAATGCTTGTTCTGTGTCCCCATGTGCATAATGGAGTCTTGTCTCTGAAATGTCTGTGTGTATTGTAAAGGGTGGGACATTGTGTATTGAATAGTGATGTCTGTCCTATTGTCCCCACATGTGTATTGGCGATTTCCCTTTGTCCTGAGAGATAATTGAATGACTCCTCAATTGTCTCCAGGACAGAAGACATTAGGTATTCGTCTGCCTGTGATGATTGCATTACCCATGTAGGGTGATGGTATCACAGGCAGAGGGGAGGGATATGCTGGGGGTGTCTGTATTGTCCCAATGTGTGTGATTGGCTGCTGTATCCCGTGTCGCAGTCTTCCTTCTGGTCCTCTAGGGGAGTGTCCACCAGGTGGGAGACCTGGATAAATACCAGGCAGGTAGCCGTTAATAAATGTGAGAATTCCTGTTTACCATCAATACGGAGCCTCGTCTCGTTCTTGGGGGATTCACTGTATGCTGTTAGAGACTGATTGCCAGGAGTGTAAGCTGATTGTCTGCTTTTCCTGTTCGTCTGCTAGCAGCTATTTGGGAGGTTCCAGTACGGGAGTTGGAGTGCTATTTTGTATCCAGTTCGGGAGTTTGGTGTTCTGCAGTAGCTGTGCCTATATCTCTGTAAAGGGGCCGATCGCCTAAACGGTTTTTACCCCTTGTCTGCAGAAACGGTCCGTTACAATTGGTGGCGAGCAGCGGGATCGTTCCTACAGCCAGAAGGACAGCTACAGGAGACACCATTTCCTTGGATTTACAAGTGGGGGCAACGCATGTCCCAGTACAGCGACCCTAAAAGCACCAGAATGGAACCAGCAGTGTCATACGAGGAGGAGGACCTGGATGGCCGGGATGCATTAAGGAAAGGCATCTGGTACCAGGCCCTGGACAATGTACAATACCAGCGGGGTGAGAGTCTCCCCAGTGAAGAGCAGCGGTGGCAGAAGCAAGTGGCCCTGCGGATGCCCTTTCTGGGAGAGCAGCCCCTGGATGAATGGGTGAAGGAACTAGAGCACCGGGTATGGCAGGAGCTATGGCTGGAGGATGCCTACCAGGCGCTCTGGTGGTATATGGCACAGTATATACCCTGGACAGCCGAGCATGACAAGCCAGAGGGAGAGGAGTTTGATGGTTCTGGCTTGTTATGGGAGTCCTTTGCAGAGCCTGACTTCGGGAGTCCTGCGCAGAACAGACTTCAGGACATTTTCTACGAGAGGGAGGCTAGGCATGACGGGGATGACCCCCATGAGGTAGAGCAAGACCTGGCTCACCTAGCAACCCTGGAGTGGGAACTGGAGCAGGACTACCGAGATCTCTTCCACTCCATTGGGAAGGCTCAGCAGGACAGCAAGGTGACAGATCCAGTTCCAGACCCATTCCGCTGGGAAGATATTATTGAAATTTACTGGGAGGAACCCCAGGCGGCAGGTGGAGATGGGACCGAGGTCTCTCCACCGGTATTGCAGGGAATTGGGAGCCTGAGCTCCATTCCCCAGCGGGAGATATTGCAGGGAATTGGGAGCCTGAGCTCCATTCCCCAGCGGGAGATATTACAGGGAATTGGGAGCCTGAGCTCCATTCCCCAGCGGCAGGCTGAGCTACAGGGGGCAGAGGTAGTTGTTCCTGCCCCACAGCAGCAGCGTGATTTTTCGGGAATTGGGAGCCCGGTCTCCATTCCCCAGCGGCAGTATTATTTGTTGGGAATTGGGAGCCCGGTCTCCAGTCCCCAGCGGCAGAGTAACCAGCAGGGAATAGAGAGCCCAGTCTCCTTTCTCCAGCAGCAGGACTCTGTATTGGGAGGAGAGACAGTCGGTCTCCTCCACTGAGGAGGAAGGTATGTATGGGAGAGGAGCTTACTACCACCTCTCCCCAGCGGCGGATCATTAATGGGCAGGGAATAGAGAGCTCAGTCTCCTTTCCCCAGCAGCAGAGCTGTGTAACCAAAGGGGAGACAGTCGGTCTCCAGCAGCAGAGCTGTGTAACCAAAGGGGAGACAGTCGGTCTCCAGCAGCAGGACTGTATATCTAAAGGGGAGACAGTCGGTCTCCCCTCCAACAACCAGGCTTCAACCAGGCTACCCTCCCAGTAGCGCTGGCAACAGGGCAGAGTGACGCGGGTCTCTGCCCATGCAGCACCCCACCAAGTCAGCGTACCCGCACCCAGCACAGCCGTGGTGAGGCACCTGGACATGGACAAGCTTCTCCTCTACCCAGTTGCAGTAACTATTTATTGTGGGTGGGCTGTGCTGTTGATTGTGTTTTGTGGGTGGGCTGCTGGACTAACAAGGGCACTGACCGGCAGGAGGTCAGATACCCTGTTAGTCTGTTTGGAAAAGGGGAGAGATGTGACGAGACCAATCTCGCCACATTGCATTGGAGAAACCTGGTTGCTCGCCTGCTGCCTTTGGACTATGGCCCCCTGTTAAAAGACATCTTTTACCTGCAGAAAAGCTTAATTCGTGCTTTTCTGCCTGGGGTTCGGTAGTTTTGGTTGAATGTGTTATACCCCAGATAGGAATCCCATGGAGCCCATTCGTATGAAACTGACTGTAAAGACTTTGGCTCCATGGCGATTAAACTG
>JAKVIS010002508.1:0-22434 GCA_033119425.1 Bufotes viridis | reverse complement strand
CACACTGATGAGGGGCAACACCCTGAAACAGCTGTCTGTGGATGGATATTTAGCTTAGGTTTTCCTTGTCACATCCTTAAAGCTTGTAAAAAGTGGGATCTTGACATAGGGCCACTTAATATGGTGGTTTTGGTGATCTCTGTAATGGAGACACCCCTTTGCTTGCTTTCCTTCCTTTGAGGGATATCTGGCTATCATTGTGTTGTAGACCCATAACTGGGGCTCCACATTTGTTTTGCATATAGAAGTGGTATTGTAATGGTGTCATCGCCACTGGCCATGTTGGTGGAGAACTCGAAACAGTGCAACAGGGCACACAGGTCTCGCATGGAGGCCCAGTCATTGGTGGTGAAGTGGTGCTGTTCCGCAGTGCGACTGGCGCATGCGTGCTGCAGCTGAAACTCCACTATAGCCTGCTGCTGCTTGCACAGTCTCTCCAGCATGTGCAAGGTGGAGTTCCACCTGGTGGGCACGTCGCATATGAGGCGGTGAGCGGGAAGGCCGAGTTACGCTGTAGCGCAGACAGGCGAGCAACGGCAGGATGTGAGCGCCGGAGCGCGGACAGACGGCCTTCACTTTATGCAGCAGCTCTGACATGTCGTGGTAGTTGTGAATGAATTCTGCACCATCAAATTCAACACGTGCGCCAGGCAAGGGATGTGCATCAAACCGGCTAGTCCCAGAGCTGCGACGAGATTTCACCCATTATCGCACACCACCAGGCCGGGCTTGAGGACCACCGGTAGAAACCAATTGTCGGTCTGTTTTTCTATACCCCGCCACAACTCCTGCGCGGTGTGGGGCCTGTCCCCCATACATATGAGTTTCAGAATGGCCTGCTGATGTTTACCCCGGGCTGTGCTGAAGTTGGTGGTGAAGGTGTGTGGCTGACTGGATGAGCTGGTTGAAGCAGAGGAGGAGGAAGCCGAGTAGGAGGAGGAGGCTACAGGAGGCAAAGAATGATGCCCTGCGATCCTTGGCGGCAGAAGGACGTGCGCCAAGGAACTCTTACGCCTGGGGCCCAGCCGTCACTACATTTACCCAGTGTGCAGTTAGGGAGATATAGCGTCCCTGGCCGTGCTTACTGGTCCACGTATCTGTTTGAAGCTGTCTATGTCCACCAGCCTGAATGACAGTATTTCAAAGGCCAGGAGTTTAGAAATGCTGGCATTCAGGCCCAGGGATCGAGGGTGGCTAGGTGGGAATTCGCTTTCTCTCCAAGGTTTTTGAGATGGAGAGCTGAACGCTGCCGTGTGACATGGTGGAGATGCTTGGTGACGCAGGTGGTGGTGTCGGTGGCACATCCTCTGGTGGGCATCAGGTGCCAACATTCCTCCCGAGGCAGAGGAAGAGGCTGAGGCAGCAGCAGAAGAGGGAGCAGGGGGAGCCTGAGTGAGTTCCTTGCTTTTAAGGTGTTTACTCCACTGCAGTTCATGCTTTGCATGTAGATGCCTGGTCATGCAGGTTGTGCTAAGGTTCAGAACATTAATGCCTCGCTTCAGGCTCTGATGGCACAACGTGCAAACCACTCAGGTCTTGTCGTCAGCACATTGTTTAAAGAAGTGCCATGCCAGGGAACTCCTTGAAGCTGCCTTTGGGGTGCTCGGTCCCTGGTGGCGGTGGCCAGTAGCAGGCGAACTCTCTTGGCAGTGGCTGTTCTGCTTTTGCCCCCTGCTCCCTCTTTGCTACGCTGTTGGCTCGGTCTCACCACTGCCTCTTCCTCTGAACTATGAAAGTCAGTGGCACGACCTTCATTCCATGTGGGGTCTAGGACCTCATCGTCCCCTACATCGTCTTCCACACAGTCTTCCTCCCTGACCTCCTGTTCGGTCTGCACACTGCAGAAAGACGAAGCAGTTGGCACCTGTGTTTCGTCATCTTCAGAGACGTGCGGACTCTGATGAGGTGGTATTCCCATGTCCTCATCACCAGGAAACATCAGTGGTTGTGCATCAGTGCATTCTATGTCTTCCACCACTGGGGAAGGGCTTGGTGGATTCCTTGGGAAACCCTGCCAGCAGAGTCTTCAAACAGCATAAGAGACTGTTGCATAACTTGAGGCTCAGACAGTTTCCCTGATATGCATGGGGGTGATGTGACAGACTGATGGGCTTGGTTTTCAGGCGCCAGCTGTGCGCTTTCTGCAGAAGACTGGGTGGGAGATAATGTTGTGAACGTGCTGGATCCACTGTCGACCACCCAATTGACTAGCGCCTGTACCTGCTCAGGCCTTACCATCCTTAGAACGGCATTGGGCCCCACCAAATATCGCTGTAAATTCTGGCGGGTACTGGAACCTAATGTAGTTGGTTCACTAGGACGTGTGGCTGTGGCAGAATGGCCACGTCCTCTCCCAGCACCAGAGGGTCCACTAACACCACCACGACCGCGTCCCTTACTAGATGTTTTCCTTATTGTTACCGTTCACCAAGCCCTACAATAAGAAAAAAAATTTGGCCCAATGTATTGATTTCAAATTCAGGCCTTTTTTTCAGGCACCTAACACTATCTGCCTATTAATTTATGTACTGTATTACACTAATCCAGGCACAGCAGTAACCACTGATTTAGGGAATATATATTGTAGGGCTAGTATTTAGGCCCTGGATGAAAGGTATCCTTTTATGGACAGATTTACACTTGGAGATGCACAGTAGCGTGTGAAAAATATGTAGGATTATGCCTTCAGCAATTGTATTTTTACACTTTGTGTAATATACCCTTTAACGGACAGAAATACAATGTGAGATGCACGGTAGCATGTGAAGTTATTGAGGATGAGCACTTGTCAGCACTTGTATCTACACCTTGAGTGTAACATACCCTTTTACAGACAGATTAACACTTGGCCTGCAAGAGCTGGTACACCAGATTCAGGGTATTGCTATATTGGCAATTGAATTTCACCCCAGAACAAAATATATACTTTGCCGGACACTATGAAACTTGGCCAGCCACAGCTGAAACATCTGATTCATGGTATTGCTATTTTGGCAATTGAATTTCACCCCAGAACAAAATATATGTTTTTCCGGACACTATTATACTTTGCCAGTCACTGCTGGGACACCAGATTTATGGTATTGCTATTTTAGCAATTGAATTTCACCCCAGAATAAAATATATCCTTTGCAGGACACTATGAAACTTGGCCAGCCACAGCTGAAACCACTGATTTATGGTATTGCTATTTTGGCAATTGAATTTTCCCCCAGAACAAAATATACCCTGTTACGGACAGATTTAAACTAGGCCTGCAAATGCTGGAACACCAGATTCAGGGTATTGCTATTTTGGCAATTGAATTTCACCCCAGAACAAAATATATGTTTTGCCGGACATTATTATACTTTTCCAGCCACTGCTGTGACACCAGATTTATGGGATTGCAATTTTGGCAATTGAATTTCACCACAGAAAATAATCTAACCTTTGCCAGACAGCAGACAGTATTACACTTGGCTAGCCAAAGCTGGAACACCACATTTAGGGGATTGCTATTTTTTAAGTGAATTTCACCTCTCAATAAAATATAGCAAATTCTATCCTGAGTTTCTAGGGCTGACAATAAGCACAGTGAAGCGATCAGCTATTGGTGTGTTTGAATAGTTTCTGAGGCAGAATCCTACTCCGCACTGATGAGGGTAACACCTCGAAACAGCTGTCTGTGGATGGATAACTGGCTTAGGTTTTCCCCGTCACATCCTTAAAGCTTGTAAAAAGCGGGATCTTGACATAGGGGCCACTTAATATGGTGGATTTGGTGATCTCTGTAATGGAGACACCCCTTTGCTCGGTTTTCCTTCCTTTGAGGGATATCTGGCTTTCATTGTGTTGTAGACCCATA
The DNA here is from genome assembly GCA_033119425.1 of Bufotes viridis. Taxonomy (NCBI): domain Eukaryota; kingdom Metazoa; phylum Chordata; class Amphibia; order Anura; family Bufonidae; genus Bufotes; species Bufotes viridis. The sequence continues at coordinate 18,587 of JAKVIS010002508.1, read as the reverse complement.
ACTGGGGGCTCCACATTTATTTTGCATATTACTGTTTCCCAGGGAGCTTAGCACTTCGGATTGTTGTGTTGAGACTCTTAAATGAGGCTCTGCGGTGTTTTTGTAGCTGGTCTCCTGAGATCAGCTATTGGTGTGCCAAAGCTGCAACACCAGATTTAGGGGATTGGTATTTTGGCAATTGAATTTAACCCCTTAATAAAATATAGAAATTGCTATCCTGAGTTTCTAGGGGTGACAATAAGCACAGCCAAGCCCGGATGTAGGATAAAGCAAAAAAAAACTATTATTGATGGATTGATGGACTTGGTGACAGCTTGTTCTGGTGCACCACAAGTCACAAAATGGCCGCCGATCACCCCAGAAAAAGTAACAGAAAAACGCTCTGTGCAGCGTAAAAACCAGTGAGCAATTAACTAGCAGAAGTTGAATCACAGCTGTTGATCGATCACTTTATTATGTCTTTTGCTAACTTTTCCCTGCCTAATCTCGCCCTCACAGAAGCTGCGTCCTCTCCTACACTAATCAGAGCAGTGTGACGTGCGACACTACGTGACTCCAGCTTAAATAGAGGCTGGGTCACATGCTGCACTTGGCCAATCACAGCCATGCCATTAGTAGTCATGGCTGTGATGGCTTCTTAGGGCAAGAAGTAAAATGCTAGCTGATTGGCTGCTGTGAAGCCCTTCAGAAAGTGGGAAGAAATCACCGAACAACAGACCCGATCCCAAACTTTTTTGAAAATGTTCGGGTCCGTGTCCCGAACACCCCAAAATTCGGTACGAACCCGAACTATGCTCAAACTGTTCAGCTCAACACTATCCACAGGCCTATGAGTAAGATTATGGCAATGGTAGGGAAATGGTTAAAAGTCTCTGTCAGCATGATCAGCCCTATTAAACCAGACATACTGCCTGATAGGGTTGATCATGCTGATTGAAATGATACCTTTCTTTTGTCTGTATATTAAACAACTGTAGAGATATTTGCATTTTATTTATATGAGCATGTCGGAGCCCCAGGGTGTGGGCTGAACCTTTGGAACCCTGCTTTTGTAAAATCTCTGCAAGACATCAGCATGCTGAGGACAGAACTGTGTCCTAGAGCTGTTTCCAAGCTTGTACTTAACATATACACTACTTACTACAGCCCTATCATGTTTAGAATACAGGTTTTCTAATCTTAAAAAGCTAATGCATATTATTGGCTTATTCACAGGCATGCTCTGGTAATGTTTTCAGTTGTTTTTTCCACATTTGTTTTGTTGATTACTCTTAAAAAGCCTGAATACAATGCCCATCCACAGTGCATGAAGCAAAATCCAGTTCTCAGGTACCCCTGGAGCTGCTCAACAGGGATTATAAGAAAACAGCTGAAAAAAAGGTAGATGACCCTGTGTTTTAATCAGGATAACATTTCCTTTAATAATTTTGACAGACAAACGCATTGCAATTTGCAACACCAAATTAGTTCCTAGGAAAATTATATTGGTTGCATTGAACACATGACCAAAATGATGATTATGAAAAAGCCAAGAATTGCAATGCTTAAAAATAAATATTTAAAAGATACATATGAGCTCTGGTGACCTCCAGTTCACTTCACCTGATTATTGTGCCACACAACTACTTTAATTCTTTGGCTAAATCCTGTAATTAATTTGATAAATCTTGGTAATCCTATGCCGTGACTGTGAGATAATGGAAAAGCTATACTTCTTGAAACAACAGGTAGTTGGACACAATGGAGAGATTTATCAAGTATGGAGCTTTCTGCGCCAGTCTTGATATCAGAGTTGCCATAAATTTCAGTCTTTATTTGACAGAAATTTGTTGTGGTGGCGGGCCATGTCCCCAACCATCCCCACACACCCTTTCAGAACGCGTCTGTTTGTCCTAATGAACTGATGAACTAATTATAGCCAAGGGATTTTATTGTGGTTTTAAAACGCACTTGCACTTTATAATAATATGTGATTGTTTAAATAGATTTTTATGTGAGGGTGCACTTTGCTGGCACAAAGCACTTCATACAAAGACATCTATGAGGATATGTACCAAGAACACAATATGAGAAGATACTTGAAATATTTGAATGGACTGAATTTTTTTAACAACACTTGACTTTGTATCATCTGTTATTAATTGTAATCACTTGATTAAATAATTATGTACCCATGTAATGAAAAGCTGGATATGTATATAGACACCAGAATGATTTTGGTCGGTGCACTTGGCTTGAGAAGGATCCCGGAAGGGGATTAAAATGTTGCTTATTTTGTGTCACATGTGTGAATAAAGACACTGCGGTTTTTTCACAAGAAGAGTGCTGCGTATATATATGTATATATATAGATATATATATATATACATGAAAAATCAAATGTATGGCACAAAATAAATGTGTAATTACTAAAATATATATAATAGTACTTTTTTTTGTAATTACTTAAATGTATTTATGTAGATATATATGTGGATATATATATATATATATATATATATATATATACACAAACCGGATTCCAAAAAAGTTAGGACACTATACAAATCGTGAATAAAAACTGAATGCAATGATGTGGAGGTGCCAACTTCTAATATTTTATTCAGAATAGAACATAAATCACGGAACAAAAGTTTAAACTGAGAAAATGTACCATTTTAAGGGAAAAATATGTTGATTCAGAATTTCATGGTGTCAACAAATCCCCAAAAAAGTTGGGACAAGGCCATTTTCACCACTATGTGGCGTCTCCCCTTCTTCTTACAACACTCAACAGAGGTTTGGGGACCGAGGAGACCAGTTTCTCAAGTTTAGAAATAGGAATGCTCTCCCATTCTTGTCTAATACAGGCCTCTAACTGTTTAATCGTCTTGGGCCTTCTTTGTTGCACCATCCTCTTTATGATGCGCCAAATGTTCTCTATAGGTGAAAGATCTGGACTGCAGACTGGCCATTTCAGTACCCGGATCCTTCTCCTACGCAGCCATGATGTTGTGATTGATGCAGAATGTGGTCTGGCATTATCTTGTTGAAAAATGCAGGGTCTTCCCTGAAAAATATGACGTCTGGATGGGAGCATATGTTGTTCTAGAACCTGAATATATTTTTCTGCATTGATGGTGCCTTTCCAGACATGCAAGCTGCCCATGCCACACGCACTCATGCAACCCCATACCATCAGAGATGCAGGCTTCTGAACTGAGCGTTGATAACAACTTGGGTTGTCCTTGTCCTCTTTGGTCCGGATGACATGGCGTCCCAGATTCCCAAAAAGAACTTTGAATTGTGACTCGTCTGACCACAGAACAGTCTTCCATTTTGCCACACTCCATTTTAAATGATCCCTGGCCCAGTGAAAACGCCTGAGCTTGTGGATCTTGCTTAGAAATGGCTTCTTCTTTGCACTGTAGAGTTTCAGCTGGCAACGGCGGATGGCACGGTGGATTGTGTTCACTGACAATGGTTTCTGGAAGTATTCCTGAGCCCATTCTGTGATTTCCTTTACAGTAGCATTACTGTTTGTGGTGCAGTGTCGTTTAAGGACCCGGAGATCACGGGCATCCAGTATGGTTTTACGGCCTTGACCCTTACGCACAGAAATTGTTCCAGATTCTCTGAATCTTCGGATGATGTTATGCACAGTTGATGATGATAGATGCAAAGTCTTTGCAATTTTTCGCTGGGTAACACCTTTCTGAAATTGCTCCACTATCTTTCTGCGCCACATTTTGGGAATTGGTGATCCTCTACCCATCTTGGCTTCTGAGAGACACTGCCACTCTCAGAAGATCTTTTTATACCCAATCATGTTGCCAATTGACCTAATTAGTGTTAATTGGTCTTCCAGCTCTTCGTTATGCTCAAATTTACTTTTCCCAGCCTCTTATTGCTATATGTCCCAACTTTTTTGGGATTTGTTGACACCGTGAAATTTTGAATCAACATATTTTTCCTTTAAAATGATACATTCACTCGGATTAAACGTTTGATCTGTCATCTACGTTCTATTACAAATAAAATATTGACATTTGCCATCTCCACATCATTGCATTCAGTTTTTATTCACAATTTGTTTAGTGTCCCAACTTTTTTGGAATCCAGTTTGTGTATATATATATATATATATATATATATATATATATATATATACACTTAAATATATTTGAGTAATTACAAAAAAAGTACTATTATATATATTTTAGCAATTACACATTTATTTTGTGCCATACATATTTTACCATTACTAGAAAACATAAATTTTAATTTAGTCTCTATTTCTGAATTATATCTGCCGTGATTTGAACTCACAACCTTTTGCATTAGAGGCAAGAATCTTAACCACTGTGCTATACAGCCTAATGATAAATGTGTTGGAAAACCTCATAGTAGTTTCTAAAGTAGTAAGTATTCCTATGCAGAAGGAATACTTAATGATACAGAAACTACTATGAGGTTTTTCCAGCACAGTTTATCTTTGGGCTGTATAGCTCAGTGGTTAAGATGCTTGCCTCTAATGCAGAACGTTGTGAGTTCAAATGCCAGCAGAAACTTTCTGAAATACAGACTAATTTATATTTAAATACACTGGTTGTCCACAAGCACTGACTCAATATATGGACAAAGCTATATATGGGGTAAGAGCAGGCACTCCTAAGCTGCGGACTCACACTGGGGGATTCCCCCACTGTTAAGCGATCTTCTGCATAGACATAGAGGCTAAATTAGATTTAAATACACTGGCTCGAGCATATTCGGTGTTCGACACTAATAAATACACATCAATTAGCAGCATTAAATGTTCGAAGAGAGGACATAAAGGGTGCCACAACATCAGTCATGTCAAATCCAAACAGCAGAACTAGAATTAGAAACACAAGTATTTATCATATAAAGAACTCCAATTTAAGTACATACAACATGGTGTTGGAAACATCATATTAAAAGTAAGAACCACAAATGTATGGATGTATGGTGGAGCCCCTCTCCCAACCCTGTTTTGCCAAAAAAGTCTTCTTCCAGGCACAATCAAATACAATGACACTCCTACTTTTTTTTATACCTAACATAATTGATAAAACAAGTTTTTGGCGGTCAAACGTAAACTATCTGTCACGCCTCAAGGTCCGCGAGACGGACATCTGAGGCGCCCGTACTTCAAACTCAGAACACATATGAGAAAACCGGTAGTTTATTACAACAAAGGCAAGAACAGGCTTTGCCAGATGGTGGTTGCCAGGAGCGACTCCAGAGCGTAAACTAGTCAGTGACCGCAGGAAACGACGGACGACAGGTACCTAGAAGGTACATTGCGCAAGGAATACAAACAAGGAATCTAAACATAAACCAGGCAGTGAACAAGGCATAACCGGAGAGACAAGGCATAACAAATACTACATACATAGCTCATGGCAACCAGCAACATGAGAGCTGCTGCACGGACGGTGCCCGCTGCACCAGCAGCACGGGGGCTGCTCCGAGGGCATAGCCATGAGTGGAGAACATTCCCCTCCGAGGAACGACAGGCCCCTACCAGGGGAAGACAGGAAATCCGAGGCAAAGTAAAGACATGATAAAGAGAGCAAAGCTAGACTAGATCAAGCAAGACATACCGAGCATAGAGAAACACAAGGAAAGCCGGAGAGAACAAATGAACAAGTAGGGAGAACCACATGGAGAAATACAGAGAAAGACCCCAAGGGTCAGCAGCATGGGGTAGAGCAGCATACACACAGCTGAAGGACTGACTGGACAAACCACCCACCAGGAAAGCTGACCCTGGACTGAGGGAAACACAGCCATATAAAGCAGACCCGTGAGTGCAGCAGAGAGACCACACCCATGGAGCAGACAGGGAGGATTAACCCCAAATGCACACGACAGGAAAGCTAAACCTAACACCAGGAAGCTAATGCAGCAAGGGAGCTGCAGTAAGGGCATTGCCCATGGCAACCAAACACATATACACGAGCACAAGATACAAATGGTCAAAGGGGTACAGAGGTACACGGGCAGGAACACATCCAAAGCCATAACCACTAGCAACCAGCCTACACGAGAGATCCGCAGCCAGTATGCCAGGGAGCGAGCAGCATATTCCCGACAACATAATCACGGTGAACCGCACCGTGACATTACCTCCTCCTAGGCTCTCCCTCCGGAGAACGACATGCATGCCAAGAACTAATTGGACATACATGCTGACACCCCCTTCTGGAGGAAACAAGCACAGGGACAAAAACCATAAGGTCAAAGGGTACACAGGTACACGGGCGAGCTCACATGTAACGTCGCAGCCAGCACACTGTCCCTAGCAACCAGCCTACACAAGAGTTCCGCAGCCAGTACGCTAGGGTTAGCAGCTAGCCTCCACGACTCTAGTTACTGTGAGCCACACCGTGACACTATTCAGCTGGATGATGATGAAGGCAGGCCCGGAAGATAAAACAGGAAGCGTTGGGGCACACACACCTGGTCAAACCAAGGCCCATCGTGCGCTTCACTATGCAGTAAATGCGGCCACCCTCCAAGATAGTTGTGCGTTCCATACTGGAATGCACCTCAGAACATCCGGCTAAAATGGATGTGCGTATCACAAGTGGAACGCAAACCCGATCTTTTTCATAATGTTCACAAACTGTTAAAATGGCAAAAATATCAAGACATCCCAATGATAGTCCCTGTCACGATACTCACACATTGCTAAATATGCTATACAAAATTCATATAGATATACCCCACGTGTAATTTGTCAAAGTGTCATAATTCGAGATGAGCACATTTTTAAAAAATTCAATTCGCCAGCTCGCCGAATTTTTGGGAAAAAAGTCGGTTCGATACGAATTTATTTGCAGTAAATTTCGTTAAAAGACGGCTATTTCCTGGCTGCAAAGAGCGTTTATAGTGGTGTAGATCACTGTGCCTTGCAGTAACACGCATAGGGAGTCTGCTCTGGTAGTAAAATAATACTGTAAAGGTCCTTCATCACCCGGGTCCCAAGTGCGATCAGCTACATCATCATCATTGAGTACTGTCTGCACGTCACTGATGTCCTCCCCAACTATCCATGGGTCAGGAGCCTGACCGCTCGCAACACGAGCTCCCACGCCACTCTCCTCATCACTACTTACCCGCCTAGTGGAGGAAGCGGCGGATGTCTCCTCCAAATCTTGGCTGTCGTGTAGCTGCTGACTGTCTTCTAGTAGCTCGTCCTCACTGCATAGTGGAGCTGAGCCTACAGCTGACAATGCTTCTCTGAGTGAGGGAACAGAAATGGACAGAGGAAGGTTGAGAACAGGTGAGGGCACAGGGCCTGCTCCCGGGCAATGCCAACTAAGAGTTATGTCTGACGAACCCACTGACTCTTGGCTGGGGGTGTCTGATATCACTTGCAACGAAGTCGAAGATCGAGTCAACCATTCAAGAACTGCTGGGTTGCTGGTCACGACAAGATGCTAGCTGACACTGGGAGCTCAGGCCTCTCGAAGTGACCCCTGCTGCCACGGCCACTTACTCTGCTGTGACCTCTGCCTTCTGCAGAAACATTTAGGCCTCTGCCACTTCTTTGACTGACATATTGTTAGATCAAATAATCAAATGTTATATCAAATATTATTTTTTTTGCCACTAATAGACGGTAAACTGGGCTTTAGAATATATCACTGCACCGCAGAACGGCAATTAGGCCCTTTTTTCCACTTTTCCACAACACAAAAGGCTTTTCAACAGATAAGTGCAACGATGAACGGTGAATATTTATTTATTTGCCACTAATACATTGCAAACTGGGCTTTTGAATTTATCACTGCACCGCAGAACAGCAATTAGGCCCTATTTTTTATCCACTTTTACACAATATAAAAGGCTTTTCAACAAATAAGTACAACGATGAATGGCGAAGTATATTTTTATTTCACCACTAATACACGGCAAACTGGGCTTTTGAATTTATCACTGCACCGCAGAAGGGCAATTAGGCCCTAGATTTTTTCCACTTTTCCACAACACAAAAGGCTTTTCAACAGATAAGTACAATGATGAACGGAGAATATATTTTTATTTCGCCACTAATACACGGAAAACTGGGCTTTTGAATATATCACTGCACTACACAAGGGCAAATAAGATATACTGTAGAAATATTTCCTTGTAATAATAAACCTTCTTAATGGCTGTATCAAACAGCACTCGCACCCCAATTACAAGAACGGTTGGCTGGAATGACAGAGCTGTATAATTGCAATTTGGATCCCCAGTCAGTGTAGGATTGTTCCTATTACCCAGTTTGTAACCTTCCCTACTGAACCCTGTTCTACATAAATACTGTGGAACGATTCCTCCCTATTCTTTTCCAGCACTTATAAATCGTTTTTTCACCACAATCAAGTCTTTACTATCACTGTCCCTAGCACCTGCAGACATGTCTCTCCCTGCACTAAATATGCTGGTAAATGACAGAAACTAAGATGGCTGCCGCTATTTATAGGGCTGTGACATCACAGGGCTGGCAGCTGATTGGCTGCATGGATGTCTGTATGGGTGATCCCGCCTTCCCAGAGTTCCTATCTCTATGTCCTCACACTTGCATCAGCCATTTTAGAAAAAAAATGCAATTGTTTACCATCAGCATGGGGCATTTCGGCTTCGGTGCGAATCTAATTTTTCCTGAAATTTGGATGGAATTCGACTTTGTCACCTTTGAATCGCTCAACTCTAGTCATAATTAGTGTTGAGCGCGAATATCGCAACTTCGATAATTCGCGAATATTTCTAATATAATGATATATATTCGCTATTTCGAATATTCGCCATTTTTTCAATATCTGAAAAGCGAAAACATGATTTGTCCCTGCTTCTTTGATGTGGGTCAATGAGTCATTGGCCCACAAGCAACTTAAGCAGGAAGGAATCATGTTTTCATTTTCAATGGGAATCCATCAACCCAGCTCTAACTTTAATTCTCAATGCGAGTATATGTTTGCATCGCGAATTAAACTTAGAGCTGGGTTCCTAATAGTTGATGCTAGAATATAAAGAAGATTGAGAATATAGCGGTATATCCTCAATCTTCGTCAATTCTAGCAATGCAACCGTTAGGCACCCAGCTCAAAGTTGAATTCGCGATGCGAGAATATGTTCACATGTTCACAACAATTCTACCAAGCCAACTGTAAGTAACAGTTGGCTTGGTAGATAACATAATCTAGATATGTCGAATCTTGAATATAGCGAATATAGTGCTATATTCCAATCTCTTTCTTATCCGAGTTGACCAAGACAACCCATTGAATGAACACAATAGCATACTGCCCTTATGCGGTGCGATTCACGCGCATATGTAATTGCCGATTTTTCGCATGACACAAACTATCTTACATACAGAGGAGAATTATAAATCAGTAATGAGAATTGTTACTGTGATGTATAATTTCCCTCTTTATGTAAGATACTATATTTTATGTCATGCAAAAATCGGCAGTTACATATACGCGTGAATCGGGTCGCATAAGGGCAGTATGATATTGTGTTCATTCAATGGGTTGTCTTGGTCTACTCGAATAGACGAATATTGCAAATATAGCACTATATCCGCTATTTTCTCTATCTTCGTCTATTCGACCAAGCAAGCCAACCCAGTAGTATACTGCCCTTATGCGACCCAATTCACGGGCATATGTAATTGCCGATTTTTCGCATGACACAAACTATCTTACATACAGAGGAGAATTATAAATCAGTAATGAGAATTGTTACTGATGTATAATTTCCTCTTTATGTAGGAAACTGTATTTTATGTCATGCGAAAATCGGCAATCATATCGTAGCGTGAATCGGTCGCATAAGGGCAGTATGATATTGTGTTCATTCAATGGGTTGTCTTGGTCTACTCGAATAGACAAATATTGCGAATATAGCACTATATTTGCTATTTTCTCTATCTTCGTCTATTCGACCAAGCAAGCCAACCCAATAGTATACTGCCCTTATGCGACCCGATTCACTCGCATATGTAATTGCCGACTTTTGGCATGACATAAAATACAGTAAAGAGGAAAATTATACATCAGTATTCAGTAATTAGAATAATTTAGAATACAATATTTGCATTTTTGTAATCGCGTAGGGGCATCAAGCAATTTTCATACAGTTTTTGCGTGGTCGAATTTTCAAATATGTAGAATTTAGTGATATATTATTCATGCGAATTTTATTATTTACTTATTTTTTCTACAGTGCATGAGGTGACTCATCATTATCATTGATGAGCCAATGAGAAGGTTTTGTCACAACTTAGCAAAATCCCTAGCAACCAATAGGAAACTAGACTACCCCTTCACTATATAAGTGACGCCATCAGCCAGCAGCCATTTTGTGGTGTTGGATTTGTTGGAGATTGGAGCTGTGCTATTTTTTTCTGCTGTGCGTTTTCTAAAATCTGAATTTAATTTATAATAATCTAATTAGTTAGTTTCAGGTAAGATTATGGAATAGTGTAGTTTTATAGCTGAAAGGGTCGAAATAATTTGAGATAGTTTAGTAGTTTAGTAGTTTAGTAGAGTTAGCAGAAAAATATAGTTAGTGTTAGGGCCTAGTGTAGCAGAAGGGGTTCAGTGCAAGGTTTAGTGTAGTGCATCAAGTTAGGTAGGTAGCTGTAATATATAATATAGATAGATAGATAGTGCTTAATAGTTTAGGTTAGGTATTAGGGCTACAGTTAGGGAATAGTAAAGTTTAGATTTTTCAGGGCAGCGTGTAGTTTAGGTTAGTTAGTGATATAGTATAGTGTAGGGTCTATCTGTCTGTTTTGTCTGTCAGTTAGTGTCCGTCCAGTTAGTGTACTACTTTTATTTTTTCCATTATTTGTTAATTTAAAAAGTATTTTAGTCTCTGTGTGTCAGTTAGTGTCTGTGTCAGGTAAAAAAAAAAAAAAGTTTTGAAGTTGTATATGTTTTTGTTTAGTGTAGTTCTGTCTGTCCTCCGTTAAAAAAAAAACCCTTTTTTTAGTCTCTGTGTGTCAGTTAGTGTCTGTCTTAGGTTTAAAAACAAAAACAAATACAAAAAAAAGTTTATAGGTTTACGTGTTTAGTGTAGTATTTTCTGTCCTACGTTAAAAAAAAAAACGTCTTGTAGTCTTAGTGTAGTTTTGTTAGTTCTCCGTTTAAAAAGCCAGTTTTTTAGTCTCTGTATGGCAGTTAGTGTCTGTCTTAGTTTAAAAAAAAAAAAGTTTTACAGGTTTACGTGTTTAGTGTAGTTTTTCCTGTCCTACAGTATAAAAAAAACGTCTTTTAGTCTCTGTGTGTCAGTTAGTGTCTGTGTCAGGTTAAAAAAAAAAAGTTTTAAAGTTTTACGTGTTTTGTCAGTCCTCCCTTAAAAAAACAAAAACGTTTTTTAGTCTCTTTGTGTCTGTTAGTTTAGTCTTAGGTTAAAAAAAAAAAAAAGTTTTATAGCTTTACGTGTTTAGTGTCGTGTGTCACAGTTTACGTCCTTTTTTCACCCATCGTCTCCACTCCAATAATGTTTTCCCCTAATCCCCAGCAGCATGAGTGTACTGGGCCGTGCAGACAGCCGTGGACATGGTTGAGGTAACAGGGGAGTTGGTTCCCGCGCTGGACCACTCCCAGCACGGGGCCGCTCCTCAAGCCACAGACAGGCAGGCAGCAGGTGGCAGGGGCATCCGCCTGATCTGTGACTTTTTCACAAGTGGCAGCCGGCCCATTACTTCCCAGCATGCAGAGGCTGTCTTTGCTCTCGTGGCTGATTCTAGTGCCACAGAGTCCTCTGCCCTGGCTGCCAGCAACTGCAGCACTCCGCCTACTGTAGAACCAACCCCCAGCTCCCAAGAATTGTCCCCTCTCATGTTCGGAGACTTTGAGACTGACAGTGACATCTTGGAGGAGGCAATGCAGGAGGCGGAAATACTGTTCAGCCCTGAGGATGGGCAGGACCTGTTGGAAGGGATGGGTGATGCGGAGGAGGAGGGGCCTATAAATCCCCCTGTAAAATCCCTTCCAACTGGTGTGTGTGGTGTTAGCCACACAACCCCTGCACCTATTCAGACCCAGGCGTCAGCGAGGGGACAGCGGAGCCCGGTCAGGGGCTCCATGTCAGCTGTTCCCGTCAGTCCACCACAGGTTGGCCCTGGGTCTGACATATCAGGGGGCGAAGAGGAGGGTGACCCAGAATGGGTGCCACCTCCTTTGTCAAGTGACGACAGCACCGATGAAGGTAGGCACCTGAGGCAAATGGTGTGCCAGGTCACCAGGGAGCCCAGTGTCAGGGGCTCCACTGGTAATGGCAGCAGGAGTAGGCATCATCAGCCAGCTCCACCTGTGCGCACCGAGCCTGAACTGGCGCAAGCTAGCACCACCCCATCTGACAGGAGGTCAGTGCGGAAGTCGCCTGTTTGGGCTTACTTCACCCTGGCAGCAGATGATGTCTCAGTTTGCATTTGTAAGCTGTTCCATGCCAGGGTGAGGAGAGGGAGATCTATGGCTCAGCTGGGTACCACGGCCCTCAACCAGCACATGCGTCAAAGCAGCAGCGCCACCAGCAGTGTGCAGGAGACAGCAGCTCCTGCCACTGTACTGCAGCCACCCCAACCCCTTCCACCAACTCATTCCCACTAATAGAGGTACTGGTACCGGCAGCCATACCCCTGCCTCCACTGCACCCTCCTCTGCCGTCCAGCGCCAGCCATCTATTGCAGATGCATTTGAGCGCACCGCGCCTACGCCCGGGGACCGTCACGTGCGTTCACTCATTTAAACAAATGCCTGAAATTTGATTGGACATTGTAGACTCCGCCCACTTTTAAAATACATTTTAATCCCAGTCACCTACTAACCCACGGTGCCAAGTTTGTGGACCCTGGCTTAAATACTGTGAGAATGACAGCTTTTTCAAGTTTTCACACTGAAGTCAACAGTGAAAATTTGATTGGTTGTTTGTGGCTCTGCCCACTTTTTAACGTCCTCAAAATTTGACACAAATTTTCAGGGTGACCCCATGACTAAGTGACCCAAGTTTGGTGACTTTAACTTGAAAGCTGTACGAGTGACAAAACTTAATAGTTTTCCAATGAAAGTCTATGGGACAAAATGGGGTCTCCGGGGGGCAGCTCCAGGGGCCCGGAGGGTGGGATCAGTTAACAAAGCACAAGCAAAGTTTGGTAAATGTACTCCTAAAACTGTGGAAGGAGTAGCGATATAGAAAATTGATAAATTTTCATTGGCCAATGGTATCTCCGCCCACTTTGGGGTGTCCCCCAAAATATACCCGCTTATTCAGGTTGACACCAACAATATCTGGTCCGAATTTGGGGAATAATCATGGCTGCTCGTTATGTCTCAATGGGAATGTGGGAATGTATGCCTCGGTGAATCGGTATGCCTGTAACTATAGGTTTCAGGGAGGTTTTCTTTAGAAATTATTTTGGGCCTGGGTTTTAATAGTCAGAGACATTGGGTGAGACAGGTCACACCCACTACTACATCTTGGGGTTTACATAACATTGTGGTTAAAAAGGCTGTTAAAATACAGTGTGGCTAGGCGATCGGAACGCAGAACAATCATAGAGGGGAACCAGACCTCTGGAAGACTGTAAAGAGTGTTGAGATAGTACTTTTTTTATATCCCGCTTGTACGGAACTGTAAGTGGGGGACTAAAGGTTCTCTGATATGTGTGGGCTGAAGAAAGATTATTAGTAAAGCTTTAACATGCTTATTGTTTGCTCCAAAAAAGTATGTCTGTTTGTATGTGAGTGTGTGAACAGTGAGTGAGTGAAACGGCCACAGCACATACTTACACTCCTTGTGGGGGGTGATTAGTTCCTCCTCCTCGTCTCCGTCATCAGCCACTTGAGGGGTGAGGCGGGTTGAGGTGAAGGTCCGCCCTCCACTCCTGCTACTGACTCCTCTGGGGGCTAGGGGCATGTTGTTGCCCTGAGGGCACGGCCTCCTCCTCCTCAGATGCCGAGACCTCCCACAACTGCTGTCTGGGAGGCCTGCGCCTGACTGCAGGTAAAGGAACACCTATAATAACAAATTTTACTACTTTTAGAAAAAAATCTAAAAACTAAAATGTACATATGCTTTACATTACTTTTGTATCTTTTGCTATAATTTCACCCCAGAACAAAATATATGTTTTGGCGGACACTATTATACTTTGCCAGCCACTGCTGGGACACCAGATTCAGGGTATTGCTATTTTTTGATACCCAAAAGAACTAAAACCCTTGCAAAAAAGGAGTTACACCATGTAAGATAAAATATCTCTCAATTTTATTATTATAAAGTAACACATAACATATGGGAAAAGCAAAACACCGAAGTGCCTGTCACAGCAGGCCACAACCCGGAAGACAAAGTCCACGCACAACCCGAATATGTAGACTTATGGAATATAATTGTCCTACATACACACAGTGGGTCTATACAAGTTGAAACATACAGGGATGTAATCCCCACACGGATAAACTCACATAAATATCCAACCAAGTGGTCAGACAAAAACCCCCACCAAAGAGGGTGGGATATAATAACAGAACCTGACCCAAACAGTCAAACAGTGCAGTATAGATAATAGAATGTATTACCCATTGTCCTATCCGGGAAGAGCGTGGACACCAGAAACCTCGACGCGCTTTCACCCCTCACAGGCTTCGTCAGGATCTCACGGATTCTTCCTCATGCCTTCTCTTCAGGTCCTGGCCTTCATAGTCCCGCCACAGCTCATAGCCAATCCTGCGGACTATTTTCTTTTTTCAGCATGGGAGCGGGTCTCATCGTATCCTTGCTCCATCATGCGCTGCAGTATAAAAAAAAACATATAATCAGATTTTATAACAGTAACTTTAAATCAAATATTTCACTTTCAAACACTAATAATTTTTGGTTTGGTGGTTGAGATGATGAATAAATGTTGGTGACTATGGCTAAGGCAGCGCACGGCGTAAGGTTCCCGGGCTCAAACTACGACATGCAGAGCTTTCAGTTAGACTGTCTCTCGCCGTGCGCTGCCTTTATGCTGCCGTACCACCGCCCCCACCACCATTATAGTCAATAGTAACGAGCTTCATTCTAGGGGTGTAGGTGAACTAGCGGCAGTACGGATCTGACAGGCTGTTCATCTTCCTGGAATAGTCAGACGTACTCCCTGCCGCTAATGTTAGTCGCCTAATCTTATTTCTTTTTTAATTTGGGATTGTGTTGAAATTGTTTGTGTGTGTAGTATGAGATATTGGATATTGGCCCTCTGAGGAGAGATGTACCTGTCTAGTGAAGTGACAGTACGGTATGGGGTGTAAGGCTGGTTCACCTCCACGTGGTGCACCCTTGGTAACGCTAAAAGAACCATCAAATACTAAATGTCAAACATTACTTTTCCTGACCAACGGAACATTTATTAGAATCTATATACTAGGCATCCTCAAACTACGGCCCTCCAGCAAACTGCAGCCCTCCAGCAAACTGCGGCCCTCCAGCTATTTCAAAACTAAAAATCACATCATTCCATGACAGCCTACTGCATCCTATGAGAGGGCATCATGGAGTTGTAGTTTACACAACATCTGGAGGGCCGCAGTTTGAGAATGCCTGCTATAGACAGGTGTATGTGTTGTGTGTGTTGGGGTGGGGGGTGGTCAGAGGTGGTGTGGGTTTGAGGGGGTCTGGTGGTATGTAGTGGTGGGTATATAGTGTGGGTATATTGTGTGAGAGGAAGATTAGATGTGCAATGTGAATCATATATAGATTTGTCTGCTATCCATTTTTTTAACCATTAGAAAATGTAGTGTGGTGTTAATAAACAGGCAGGATATGCTCGAACCCACATGCGGTTGTGCATATATATAGGAGAACATATCCTGCACTTGTAGTCCGTTGCTGATGGCAATCAACAGCAAAAAAATGCATACAATGGAAGATGCCAGCAACGGACTACAAGTACCACAATAACCATCCTACATAAGGTAACAATTATGTGGATGTGGAGAACAATCAAAAACTTAACAATAGCAAAGACTGGCTGGCATCTTCCATTGTATGCATTTTTTGCTGTTGATTGCCATCAACAACGGATTTCCGGCATCAGGATCCCCTGGGCACCCGTAGAAGGCAGGTCCCGATGCCGTGCAAGGCGATTGGGCAGCCTCTGCACGGCATCAGTCTGCCTTCTCACACATCGGGTCCCGTCACAGCAGCAAGGGACCCGATGCGCTCGTTCACTAACTCGCAAACCACTTCTATGTCGCGGTCAGCGCTGACCGCGACATAGAAGGGGTTATCCGCCAGCATCACTGTAAACAGTGATGCCGGCGGACTACAGCAGAGGCCTGGTTATCAGGGACTGCCGTACCCTGAAGTGATTGGTCAGGCGTAGCTCCTGCACCCGCCCCATCATCTCGCCGTGCATATGCGGCAGAATGTGTTCTGGCACAAGTTCCCCGGCGTTCATGCACAGCGTTTTGCGTTAAGGGGTTAATGACAGTGAACTCCACAATGCCCACCCTTTTAATAGTGGCCCCTGCCCCCATGCATGTAGCAGTGTAGTTTTGTCGTTATACATCATATGACTGAATATTTAAGGACCTGAAAACTATTGAAACCTGTGATCACTTGTTATGGCAACCTGGGGACATGCCAGCTTCTATTGGCTGATAATGGACATGTGGCCGTGTGTATGGCAGTTGGGGACTTGTTTTTCGCTAATGCATGTCATTTTGGGGGAATATCTCAGGAATAATATGTCCTAGCTGAGAGAGCTGAGCTCCGGTCTGAAAACCTTCCCAGACACCTGATGTACCCGTCTGCCAAATTTAGTGTAGATCGGTCCAGTTATTTGGTCGCCCATAAATAACAGACAGACAGAAACTCATTTTTATATATATAAGAGATTAGTAGATATTAATGATTTGGGAGCAATAAGTATTGTTTTTGAATGCCAACAATACTTGTTTCCACAAATCATTTATATGTCGTTTTGCAGTGGGACAGGCCAATGTAGAGGCTACCTCTGCGATTCTCTGATATGCGCTGCGATCATCATTGATCACTGTATATAAGGGTTAATGCACCCATGATCTGCATTTAAAGTGATGCCGGTGAGTATAGCAGGGGCCCAGCTGTCAGTCACAGGCCGGGCCCTGCATTGATCAGGCGCGCACAGCCCAGCACCCGATCATCAGGACGTACTAGTATGTTAATCTCGCGGGAAGTCACTTTCAGCTGTGACATACTAGTAAATCATCTAAGTTGCCATGAGCACCGTAATACATATCTACAGTGCAGGGAGAAATCAAGTGAATCTTTTAATTGATTTACTAACCTGTAAATCCTTTTAACAGCAATCACCTCCACCAGAAATTTTCTGTAGCTATAAATAATATTTGTGCAACATTCTAGAGGAACTATTGAACTATTCTTCTCTACAAGTATGTTTTAGTTCATCAATATTCTGGTATGCCTTGTGTGTGCTTAGCCTCTTTCAGTTCATACAGTACCACAGCTTCTTGATAGGGTTAGAGTCAAGGACTCTTACATATTTCTTTTTAGCCATTCTTAAGTTGATATACCTACCATCTGGTGTTGTTTCATCCAGCATTTCTTCAGCCTGAAATCATGATCTGCCCTTTACATTCACTTATAATATGTTTTGATGCACCTTAAAATGCAGTTTCCTCAACAGCTGAGCAGTTGATGCTCCCACTATCATGGTTCTCAGTTGGGATAAGTTTTTGTGCTGCAGTACTCTAGAACAGGGTCACTGGAAAGGTTAACTATCATAATGTTGTATTGTTGAGTTAAAGTGTTTTGATTTACTGTATTTGTGCACCCAACATCATTGCATGGATAGGTTAGGTTTAACACCTTGACAAAACCCGCTTTTAGGTTGACAGGAGATGGGACTTAGGTTCACCCCTGGTTAATCAGTGTAGAGAGTCTGTGCTTTGCTAAGACCTCATTTATGCTCACTTCTCAGAGCTAGGCCTGAAGCTTAGTGAAACCTCCACCTTTGAGGCATCTAAAGCTACTTCATACAAAAAAGTGCTCCAAAAGAAAAAGAGAGATTGAGGTCCTGAATCTACAAGACTGTGCATTGGAGTCAGATCAGCTAGGCATTGTGTTCATTGAGCAGCAGCAGGAAGGGACTTTGCTGCTGTGAAAAGGAATAATGCAAACCCCTTTGCCAGCCATATCTTAATTCCTGTATCCTTTAGAATGGGAATTATGGAAATGTTTAGAAGAACCTTAGATGCATGCCTAAGGTTCTGCTGCTGAGGCAGCTGGAAGCGACTTTAGAAAAAACAGAGAGGAGTACCACAAACCCCATCATTGCTGCTATTCACACATTGGTACTGGGAAGGAACTGTGCCATGATACATTTGCTTGTACTACAACCCTATTCTGCACTTAAACAGAGACTTGTATTTACTGGCCAAATAGCCTGGTTACTGACCCCACCGCATCTGCAGCCATTGCACCTACATCTCCTATTTGTACCAGAATGAACATTTAGCATCAAGAGCACCCAGACTAGCCGCCAGGCAGGAGCCCTCCTTAAACATCAGGAAAAGTGCCCTGAGGGAAGA
>JAKVIS010002507.1:0-22480 GCA_033119425.1 Bufotes viridis | reverse complement strand
ATCCTGATTCTGTGAAAGGACTGCTCGCAAGCCTTGCAGGCTGGCATCCGTGTTGAACTGTAATAGCAGCTATGTGTAATCTGCATAGCCAACAAGGGGCTGTCACAAGTTTTTTTTTTAGTTCCTGAAAATCAGACTAATGGTCTCCTGTCCACTGTGATTTCACGTCTTCTTGGAAAACTATTTTTGATTCCTGATGATGCCCATCTAGCAATTGGTGCAGTGGGGCTGCAGCTTTGGCAAAAACATCTATAAAGCACCGATAGTTCTCCACTAGGCCCAAGAATGTTTCCTCCTCTCTCTTTGCCTTTGACACCGTCCACTCCACCAAGGCTCTTACTTTCTCAGGGTTCGGAGCCACCCCATCTTCAGAGACTACTTGGTCCGAGTATTTGATTTGTTTCTGTTCGATCCAGCAATTTGCAGGTGTGAGCTTTAGGCCGAAATTCTTCAGCCCGGTAAAGAGAGCCCTTAACCCCTTAAGGACACAGCCCTATTTCACCATAAGGACCAGGCCATTTTTTGAAAATCTGACCAGTGTCACTTTATGTGGTGATAACTTTAAAACGCTTTTACTTATCCAGGCCATTCTGAGACTTTTTTTTCGTCACATATTTTACTTCATGACACTGGTAACATTTTGTCAACAAAGTTCATTTTTTTGTATAAAAAATACCAGATTTACCAAAAATTTAGAAAAAATGTAACATTTTCGAGTTTCAATTTCTCCACTTCTATAATACATAGTAATACCTCCAAAAATAGTTATTACTTTACTTTCCCCAAATGTCTACTTCATGTTTGGATCATTTTGGAAATGCCATTTTATTTTTTGGGGACGTTACAAGGCTTTGAAGTTTAGAAGCAAATCTTGAAAATTTTCAGAAAATTTCAAAAAAACAATTTTTTAGGACCAGTTCAGGTCTGAAGTCACTTTGTGAGGCTTAATTAAAATTAACCACCCAAAAATGACCCCATTCTAGAAACTACACCCCTCAAGGTATTCAAAACTGATTTTACAAATGTTGTTAACCCTTTAGGTGTTCCACAAGAGTTCGTGGCAAATGGACATACAATTTCAGAATTTCAATTTTTGGCAAATTTTCCATTTGAATCCATTTTTTACAGGAACAAAGCAAGGGTTAACAGCCAAGCATAACCCAATATTTATTGCCCTGATTCTGTAGTTTGTAGAAACACCCCATATGTGGTCGTAAACTGCTGTATCGCCAAACGGCAGGACATAGAATGAAGGGAATGTCATATGGTTTTTAGAAGGCAAATTTTGATGGACTAGTTTATTTACACCATGGCCCATTTGAAGCCCCCCTGATGCACCCCTAAAGTAGAAACTCCAAAAAAGTGACCCTATTTTGGAAACTACTGCATAAGGTGGCAGTTTTGGTGGTATTATTTTTAGGGTACATATGATTTTTGGTTACTCTATAATACATTTTTGTGAGACAAGGTAATAAAAAATAGAAATTCTGAAATTTCATCTCCATTTGCCATAAACTCTTGTTTAGCTGTTTTGGGACCATTTTTATTTTATTTTTGTGACTGTGTTCATCTGAGGAGTTAGGTCATGTGTTATTTTTATAGAGCAGATTCTTACGGACGTGGCAATACCAAATATGTCTTCTCTGTTAAATTTGTTTAGGTTTTACACTATCATATCCTTTGTTAAACTACCAAAAATCTATTTTAGTATCTCCATAGTCTGAGAGTCCGTTTTTTTTTAGCTTTTGTCCAATTGTCTTAGGTAGGGGCTCATTTTTTGCAGGATGAGATGACGGTTTTAATGGCACTATTTTGGGGTGCATATGACTTTTTGATCGCTTGCTGTCACACTTTTTGTGATGTTAGGTGACAAAAAAATGCTTTTTACAGTATTATTATATTATTATTTTTTTGCGGTGTCCACCTGAGGGGTTAGTTCATGTGTTATTTTTATAGTTCAGGTTCTTACGGACGCGGTGATACATAATTTGTCTACTTTTTATTTATTTATTAAGGTTTTAGGCCTCTTGCACACGGGCGTCATGTTTGACGCCCGGATAAGGGGCGGGTGCGTTGCGGGAATCGCCACGATTTTTCCGTGCGTGTGCTAACGTTTGTAGTGCGTTTAGCACGCGCGTGAAAAAATCTGCATGCTTGGTACCCAGACCCGAAGTCAGACTTCATCACTGAAGTCTGGTTTCGGGATGAGTATTCTGTATATGTAATTATTTTCCTTTATAACATAGTTTTTAGGGAAAATAATCGCATTCTAATTACAGAATGCAATGTTCCCCGGGCTATAGAGGGTTAAAAATAATAAAGAGTTAACTTACCTTCTCCTATTGTACGCGCAGAGCCCCAGAACGTCTTCTCTCTTGATGGGTGGGATGCTTGAGGACCTGTGGTGACGTCACAGGGTCACATGGTCCAATCATAGAAGCATTTGAGTGGACCATGTGACCCATGTGATCCTGTGACATCACGGCAGGTCCTTCATATGGCTTAGAGCTAATGAAAACCCAAAAGTCAGTATCTCAGAAAATTCAATATGGTAGACTCATGGTGTCACACTCTAATCAGATAATCAACACAAAACACGTGCAAAGATTTCTTAAGCATTCACTCTGGTTCAGTAGGCTACACAATCATGGGGAAAACTGCTGACTTGACAGTTGTCCAAAAGACAGTCATTGAGACCTTCCACAAGGGGTGTAAGTCGCAAAAGGGCATTGCTAAATAAGCTGGCTGTTCACAGAATGCTGTATCCAACATGTTACTGTAATGTTGAGTGGAAGGAAAAAGCCTGGTAGAAAAAGGTGTGCAAGCGACAAGGATAAATGCAGCCTTGAAAGGATTGTCAAGAAAATGCTATTCAAGAATTTGGGAAACATTCACAAGAAGTGGATGTAACAACTGTCACATTCCCTGTATCAAACCTCTCATGACTCAGAAACAACATCAAAAGTGTCTTACCTGGGCTAAGGAGAAAAAGGACTGGACTGTTGATCATTAGTCCAAAATCCTGTTTTCAGATGTAAGTAAATTTTGCATTTCATTTTATTTGGGCACCCATGTCATCTGCTGGTATTGGTCCATTGTGTTATATCATGTCCAAAGTAAGCAGAGCCATCTACCGAGAGTACCTGGTTTAATAACCCCAGCATCACTACACCTCATTGGCCACCAAACCGATCTCACCTTAAACCCCATAGCAAATTTATATAGTATTGTCAAGAGGAAGATGAGAGACACCAGACCCAACAATGCAGAGGAGCAGAAGGATGCTATTAAAGCAACCTGGGCTTCCATAATACCTCATCAGTGCCACAAGCTGATCGCCTCCATGCCATATCACATTGATACAGTAATTCATGCAGGAGCCCCCACCAAGTATTGAATGCATGTACTGTACATACTGTTTAAAGTTAACATTTCTATTACAAATAGTTTTTCAATTGTTTTTAATTGATTTAAATATAATATTCTATCTCTTTCTGAGATATTGACCTTTGGGTTTTCATTAGCTGTAAGCCATAATTATTAATATTAAAATAAAAAAAAGCTGGAAATAGATCACTCTGTGTGAAATTAATCCATATACTGTAACACACTACACCCTGTTCCAAATTATTATGCAAAAGATATTTTTCTCATTTACCTAAATAATTGATGTAAATAACAGTCAGCACAATTCTCATGTTATCAACTGTTAAGAGTGCAATTAAAATTTTGTTGAACAAACCTCCTAATGATAACATTAAATTAAATTATTACGCACAGTAAGTTTCAACTATATACGTTGTAAAGAACTGAAACTTGTCATTTGTTGTGTTTGCAGCATATATTTAAACTTTTAACAACATTTTAACTTTTTAAACATTTTAACAGGTCATGTTACATTTTAACATCGTACCCCTTATTTGATAGCAGCTTCACAAGTCTTGCATCCATTGAACTTGTGAGAACTGGTGAGTTTTGGACAGTTTCTGCTTGAATTTGTTTGCAAGATGTCAGAATAGCCTCCCAGAGCTACTGTTTGGATGTAAACTGCCTCACATCCTCATGGATCTTTTGCTTGAGGATGCCCCAAAGGTTCTCAATAGGATTGAGGTCAGGGGAGGATCGAGGCCACACCATGAATTTTTCCTCATTTTATCCCCATAGCAGCCATTGATGTAGAGGTATTCTTTGCTGCATGAGATTGTGCATTGTCATGCATGAAGATGATTTTATTACGGAAAGCATAGTTCTTCCTTCTGTACCAGGGAAGAAAGTAGTCGTCAGAAACTCCACATACTTTGCAGAGGTCATTTTAACACCGTTGGGGACCCTAAAGCGGCTGACCAGCTCCCTCCCATGATTCCGGACCAAAACATGACTCCACCACTGCCTTGTTGATGTCACAGCCTTGTTGGAACACGGTGGCCATCCACCAACCATCCGCTACTCCATCCATCTGAACTATCCAGGGTTGCACAGCACTCATCAGTGAACAGGACTGTTTGAAAATTAGTCTTCCTGTATTTTTCTGCCCAATTCAGCCGTTTCTGCTTGTGAGCATTGTTTAGTGGTGGTCAAATAGAAGGTTTATGCACAGTTGCAAGACTCTGGAGGACTCTACACCTTGATGTTCATGGAACTCCAGAGGCAACAGCAGCTTCAAGTATCTGTTTGCTGCTATGTAATTGTATTTTAGTAGCTTCTTTCTTGATCCGATGCATTTCCTGGCAGAAATCTTCCTCAATGTGCTTTTATCTGCACAAACCCGTCTGTGCTCTGAATCAGCCACAAATCTCTTAAAAGTGCGATGATCACGTTTAAGTTTTTATGAAATATCTAATGTTTACATACCTCATCCAAGGCATTGAACTATTCAACTCTTTTTGGCAGTAGAGAGATACTTTTTATTCCCCATATTGCTTGAAAATGGTGCTCAGTTTAATAATGTGGAACACCCCCTTTAGTAGTTTTTCCTTAAATTGGGCTCACCTGGCAATCTAATTATCACAGGTGTCCGAGATTGTTTGCAGTTATCACAAGAGATCCGAGACACAATGCTATCCATGAATTAAACTGAAAAACTAAATTTTTAATCTTTGTGACACTTAAATAGAATTTACATAATAATTTGGAACATGGTGTAGTTTCACTTTTTTAATTGAATTACTAAAATAAATAAACTTTTCAACGACATTCAAATTCATTAAGGTGAACATGTATATTTTTGCAGTTCAGTGCTTTTCAGTATGTCAATAGAAGAAGACACAATCAAATACAACCACCATGGCTGTAATGCCTCCTAGAACAAGATGCAGCTCTATGGGTCTACCGCAATATTCAAACTACAAAATCTAAAAATGGCAGTAGTAAAGCTTAACATTTATTAAATATAGGTAAAAAGTATATATATAAGACCACACATATGATATCCAGACCACAACACCTGGACAAAAAAATCACATGATGAAACCGGGATAGTGATAATCAATAACGTACACACTGCTTACCCGAACTCATTATGGGTAGGATCTTGTTTAAGATAGGCGTTTTTCTTGCTCACTTCCAATCCGCACCACAAAATGCTATGGGGCCTAATCGCTTGAGCCATCCTTCAATCAACCATCTACTCCTTGTCAGAGTTGTTTAATATGTGTAATGTTTTAAAGACAGTATAGTGAAAATAACTGAGTCCTATTGCTGATAATAGAAAGGGTGCTAGAAAACCTGCCCATAAGTGCCCAGTATTAATGTCCCCAGGGCCGCCTCTCCTCTTGTTACTTTGAGCGGTGAGAGCGTGGCGGTAGACTGACACTTCCCTCACGCTGCTCACTGAGGACCACTGTCCGCTTAAATCCATCTTACTGTCTTCAATTATCACCAATCCTCCACACCTGAATTCGGCAACGTCCCCTGATAAGTCCCCGTGCTGGGACGAAACGTGGCACGTAGGGAATAAAGAGTGAGGGGGAGCATCGTTTTTTTAGGCCCCTAACAGGGAAAGGATCCGTACGGGGTCGGCCCTGTCGAGGCGGGTGCTCTGTGTCAGTAGGCAGGTGGTAGAGTGGACCCCTTTCATATAGGCAGGCAGGGACCTACTCTAGGGCCATACAGGAGACATCTTCAGGCCACTGGCACAGACATCACGATCACTACAGTTCAGATACATTTGAGATATCCTCTGAGGACCATTTAAGTGTGTTACATAACACGGTTACATAATGCGGTAAGACTTAAATTGTCTGCAGCTCTGGCGGGTTCCCAGGTACCTTGACAATTCAACTCACTGCCATTTACATGATACTTACTTGGACAGTCAGTATATTCTATTGTTTTATTCTCACCACATACTGATCACTTATTTTAAGAGCCGTATTAAAAGTTATGTTTTAGAATTTCCAGTCCACTGGTTGCCTCGAGATAATAATGGAGGTGCGACAATAACCCCTGCCTGTTTTATATGTGCACGCATGCGGTGACATTTTGTTAGTTGTCTCTCCTCATTCTGTATTCCAAATACTAAGGGACAATCAGTCAAGAAATCAGAAAAAAAACACTTTTGGGGTTCAAGAAGTCAGCAGTGAAAATCCTATTTTCTTGGATATATCCTGACCTCTCACGCCTTCCGTATGGACCCGACTAAGGTGTAAGCTATTGTGGATTGGATACAACCTACATCCCTTAAAGTCTTGCAGAGAGTACTGTGCAAATACTATAACCTTTTTCTGGTTTTGACTAATGGCTTGTTTTGGATTGTCATGCGCTTCTGATTCTGCTCTCATGAACTCTACTAACATTGACTCTGGCTAGTTCCCGGATATCCATTTGTTTGCTGTAATCGCCGGGTTTGTCTCTCCTGGTTTTCTGACCATGCATGTTGACAAGTTTTATACAGACCTGGTCACTCTAAGGCTGGGTTCAGACCTGCGCGTCCCGCTTTGCACGTACGACGCTCTATCTTTACTTTTATTTTTGCATCGTGAAAATGAAAGTAAAAATCGTGCGTCATGCGCGCGTTTGCGCTATATATCCCTATGGGGGATGCGCGTCAATACGCCCCAAAGAAGCTCCTGTACTTCTTTGGGCGTAGGGCGTTTTACAGCGCGTTCGTACGCGCTGTAAAAAGCTCAGGTGAGAATCATGCCCATAGGGAAACATGGGTTTTCGCCTGTTGAGCGTTTTACAGCGCGTAGGTAACGCTGTAAAACGCTCAAGTCTGAACCCAGCCTAAGTGTACTGCTCCTAGCCTGCCTCCTTCTTTTAGCTCAAGCTAGGCTAGACTGCACTAAAACTATAATGTTCCGTCTCCCTCTCTTTAAATAGAGAGTGACCCCAGCTCCATCTAGTGATGACTATAAACATGGCCTTTTATTACCATGTGCTTGCATATACAAAAAAGGCATCGTTTACACAGAAATATAGCACCATCTTATTTGCAGTTTTCAGTAAACAACGACACTGGTGCAGGATGCTACATACCCTGTGGTATAATCTCTTGGTTACTCAATTATGGTACTCAAAAAGCAACCCAATGTATCCACATCAGCCCCCCTAGCTTAAACACCCTTAATGACCAGACCACTTTTTACAATTCTGCACTACACTCCTTTCACCGTTTATTGCTCCGTCATACAACTTACTACCCAAATGAATTTTGCCTTCTTTTCTTCTCACTAATAGAGCTTTCATTTGGTGGTATTTTATTGCTGCTGACATTTTTACTTTTTTCGCTATTAATCAAAAATGACGGAAATGTTTGCAAAAAAATGACATTTTTCACTTTCTGTTGTAAAAAAAAAAAAAAAAAAACTACATTTCTATATAAATTTTTCTCTAAATTTATTGTTCTACATGTCCTTGATAAAAAAAAAAAAAAATCCAATAAGTGTATATTTATTGGTTTGGGTAAAAGTTATAGCGTTTACAAACTATGGTGCAAAAAAGTGAATTTCCGCATTTTGAAGCAGCTCTGACTTTCTGAGCACCTGTCATGTTTCTTCAGGTGCTAGAATGCCAGGATAGTATAAATACCCCCCAAATGACACCATTTTAGAAAGAAGACACCCCAAAGTATTTGCGGAGGGGCATGGTGAGTTCATGTATCATTTCATTTTTTTTCACAAGTTAGTGGAAAATGACAGTTTCTGAAAAATAAAAAAAAAGTTTCCATGTCAACTTCTGGCAAAAAAAAATAAAAATCTCCCACGGACTTACTATGGCCCTCGGTGAATACCTTGGGGTGTCTACTTTCCGAAATGGGGTCATTTGTGGGGTGTGTTTACTGTTCTGGTATTTTGGGCAAGGCTAAATTGTGAGCAGCCCTGTAAAACCTAAAAGTACTCGTTGGAATTTGGGCCCTTTGCGCACCCAGGCTGCAAAATAGTGTCACTCATGTGGTATCGCCGTACTCAGGAGAAGTAGGGCAATATGTTTTGGGGTGTATTTTTACATTTACCCATGCTGGATGAGAGAAATATCTCCGTAAATGACAACTTTTTAAAAAAATTTATACAAAGTTGTCAATTAACAGAGATATTTCTCTCACCCAGCATGGGTATATGTAAAAATACACCCCAAAACACATTGCCCTACTTCTTCTGAGTACGGCGATACCACAAGAGTGACACTTTTTTGCAGCCAAGATGCGCAAAGGGGCCCTAATTCCAATGAGTACCTTTATGATTTCACAGGGCATTTTTACGCATTTGGATTCTCACGCTTTAGGGACCCTAAAATGCCAGGTCAGTATAAATACCCCACATGTGACCCCATTTTGGAAAGAAGGCACCCAAAGGTATTCCGTGAGGGGAATGGCGAGTTCATAGAAGATTTTTTTTTTTGGCACAAGTTAGCGGAAATTGATTTTTTATTGTTTTTTCTCACAAAGTCTCCCTTTCCGCTAACTTGTGACAAAAAGTTCAATTTTTCATGGACTGAATATGCCCCTCAGCGAATACCTTGGGGTGTCTTCTTTCCAAAATGGGGTCATTTGTGGGGTGTTTGTACTGTTCTGGCATTTTTGGTGGGGCTAAATTGTGAGCAGCCCTGTAAAGCCTAAAGGTACTCATTGGACTTTACGCCCCTTTACGCACCTAGGCTGCAAAAAAGTGTCGCACATGTGGTATCGCCGTACATAGGAGAAGTAGGGCAATGTGTTTTGGGGTGTATTTTTACATATACCCATGTTGGGTGAGAGAAATATCTCTGTAAATTGACAACTTTGTATTAAAAATTTTAAAAGTTGTCGATTTACAGAGATATTTCTCACACACAGCTATGGTATATATAAAACACACCCAAACACATTGCTACTTCTCCTGATACGGCGATACCACATGTGTACACTTTTGCAGCCAAGATGCTCAAAGGGCCTAATTCAATGAGTACCTTTAGGATTTCACAGGGCATTTTACGCATTTGGATTCTCACGCTTTAGGGCCCCTAAAATGCCAGGTCAGTATAAATACCCCACATGTGACCCCATTTTGGAAGAAGACACCCAAAGGTATTCCGTGAGTGGCATGGCGAGTTCACAGAATTTTAATTTTTTTGGCACAAGTTAGCAGAAATTGATATATTTTATTTTTTTTACAAAGTCTCATATTCCACTAACTTGTGACAAAAAATAAAATTTTACATGAACTCACCATACCCCTCACGGAATACCTTGGGGTGTCTTCTTTCTAAAATGGGGTCACATGTGGGGTGTTTGTACTGCTCTGGCATTTGAGGGTCTCCATAATCATTACATGTATGGCCAGCATTAGGAGTTTCTGCGATTCTCCTTATATTGAGCATACGGGTAATGAGATTTTTTTCCGTTCAGCCTCTGGGCTGAAAAAAAAAAAATGAACGGCACAGATTTCTTCATTCGCATCGATCAATGTGGATGAAAAAATCTCTGCCAAAATCAGTGACTGCGGTGCGGTGGGCTGGGCGCTAACTACCTAACAAGTAGCTAACTAACTGGCGGTGATAAGGGACCCTTATGCCCCATTCACACGTCCACAATTCTGTTTGCGGAGCGGAGTTGTGGACCCATTCATTTCTATGGGGACAGACTTTGTCCCGCTCGGATCCGAATTGCGGATCCGCACTTCCGAGTCTGCACTTCCGTTCTGCAAAAATATAGAACATGTCCTATTCTTGTCCGCAGTTGCGGACAAGAAAGAGCATTTCTATATAGTTCTGGCAATGTGCGGATCTGCAAAATGCGGAAAGCACATTGCCGGTGTCCGTGTTTTGCGGATCCGCGGATCCAGTGGATCCGCAAAACACATATGGATCATCTGAATGGAGCCTTACAGGGGGTGATCAATGACAGGGGGTGATCAGAGAGTCTATATGGGGTGATCAGAGGTTAATAAGTGACAGGGAGGGGTGTAGTGTGGTGCTTGGTGCTACTTTACATAGCTAACTGGTCCTCTGGTGGTCGATCCCAGCAAATGGGACCACCAGAGGACCAGGTAGAAGGTATATCAAACGCTGTTAACAAAACAGCGTCTGATATACATGTTTGATGCAATGTATTTTACATCTACAACCTGCCAGCGATTGATCATCGCTGGCAGGCTGTAGTATAACTGCCAAGCTGTGCGCTGCTGTGAACGCGTTCACAGCAAAACTCGCCTCTCGCGAGATGACGCGCCGACGCGTCAAGGAGGAACATCCCGGCCGCCCGCAGGACGCAGCCCTGCGTTCGGCGGTCGGGATGAGGTTATACAGATTAATTTTACATTAAAACTATAAAAAGTAACTAGGGGTATATGGGGTGTATTGTTAACAAACAAACCTCGAACATAGGGAAAATATCACTAGTAACGGCATATGGGAATTGGGCCCTGATGCCTCAATCAACATTTGAATGAAATTCATTGTATTTTTTTAAAGACTGTTATATAAATGTACACATTGTGATATACAAATCCTGGGGTTTACTTTGGGCCACAACTTAACTTGTCTGTTTCTTTTAACTTTTAGGTGTGCTCACATAATAACGAGACATGCTGAAAGCCCCGAGGATCATTACTTTTGCTCTGATATGTGCAGTTGTAGGATTTTTGAGTAGAACAAGCATCAGATTAAACCAAAAAGAATGGGATAAAAGAAAATCAACCGTCATGCCTGTTCATTCCTCAAATAATACTAAAATATATCCCAAAAATATATTCAGCAGTGGAAATGGGATCTTTTTTCTAGAGACCACGGACAGAATGGAGCCACCATCCTTGGTCTTATGTGCAATTGAATCAGCAGCTCGAGTGTATCCTGATCGACCAGTAGGCTTCTTTATGAAGGGGCTGCATGATATAGAAACAGAAGAAGATATGAACAGAGCCAGGAATCTTTTTCCATCTCTCTCGTCTTTTGATAATGTCCATATACTGCCTCTGAGATTAGAGGAATTGTTTAATAATACGCCACTTCAATCATGGTATGAAAAGGTATGTAGAGGTTACTGACAAATTCAAATGCTTCACGAGGCATCAGAATAATTTCTCCTTGATTATGGGTCCAGGGCGCTAACTAAACTGATGTTACCTCATTTATGAACTGAGCCTAAACAGGCTCTTAGGCTTACATTTATTCCCCTATTCAGAAGGCCAGTAGCTATGATTGGTTGTGCTTCAGGCTAGGAGAAAATGTTGTACTAGAGTGTGAAGGGAATGGCAGATCCCACTACAAACCTACCCACCACTCCATAAAAAATCCAGCCCATAAAACACTTTAAAGAAGTGTGCTTCAGAAAACTTTGCTGAAGCAACCAAGCTTTCCTCGACTCTTTTACCGCACTCAACTAAACAATCTGTGAGAGATATACATCCCCCAGTACTTTACCAGATTTAACAGACACTGCGTTAAAATATTTTTAGAAATGTATTTGTGTCCTTTGAAATGGTTGATTTGTAAGGAGTCTCTATACAGGTTGTATACTTTTGAAGTTTTTTTTAAAGGGATACTGACACCTCAGTATACACCAGTTAAACTTTTAAATCAGTCATGCTCCACTGATTACCTTGAATTTGCTTTGCTGTTCTATACTGTAATCCGTCCAGTAGTTTTGCCCAAAAACGATTTTTATCATTATGCTAATTAATCCAGAAGGTGCCCGGAGGGGCGTTTTCTTCCACTTTGTGTGCCCAGTAACGCCCACTTCAGCGCCCAAACCCGCCTCTCTACTCAGTAAACCACGCCTTCCCCCTGAATCCCTAACCACCACAGTGTCTCCTCCCTCTCCTCCCCCTCCTCCCCCTCCCTGACGGCCGAGCGAAGTCTCCTCTGCGCTTCCTCCCAGGCTGACTGACCGAAGAGCGAGCATCGGACGTCACTGGGCTCGGCGCATGCCCAGTGACGACGATGAAGCTCCTGCCCTCAGTCTCCAGCACATCGCACTGGCGCAGCCCTCAGTGGGTACTGCGTCTGCACGAGACTTCGCTCGGCCGTCAACGAGCGGGAGGAAAGGGAGGAGACGCTGTGGGCGGTTAGGGATTCAGGAGGAAGGCGTGTTTTACTGAGTAGAGAGGCGGGTTTGGGCACTGCAGGGGGGCGTTACTGGGCACACAAAATGGAAGAAAACGCCCCTCTGGGCACCTTCAGGATTAATTAGCATAATGATAAAAATCATTTTTGAGCAAAACTACTGGACGGATTACAGTATAGAACAGCAAAGCCAATTCAAGGTAATCTGTGGATCATGACTGATTTAAAAGTTTAAATGGTGTATACTGAGGTGACAGAATCCCTTTAATGCAGAACTTTTAAGGCTTTTTCATGTTCAATATAATGATAAAATATGAAAAACATCAAATGATTTAAAAAAAAATAGCATTGCCAGTTAAAAGTCCCCTTGGGGGGGCAAAAAAGCTAAGTGAAGTTTAATATAACAATGGAAGAGAATTATCTTTCCTATATACAGTGGCAAGAAAAAGTATGCAAACCCTTTGGAATGATATGGATTTCTGCACAAATTATAAAATGTGATCTGATCTTCATCTAAGTCACAACAATAGACCATCACAGTCTGCTTAAACTAATAACACACAAATAATTAAATGTTACCATGTTTTTATTGAACACACCATGTAAACATTCACAGTGCAGGTGGAAAAAGTATGTGAACCCTTGGATTTAATAACTGGCTGAACCTCCTTCAGCTGCAATAACTTCAACCAAACGTTTCCTGTAGTTGCAGATCACACGTGCACAAAGGTCAGGAATAATTCTTGACCATTCTGCTTTACAGAACTGTTTCAGTTCAGCAATATTCTTGGGATGTCTGGTGTGAATCGCTTTCTTGAGGTTTTGCCACAGCATCCCAATCAGGTTGAGGTCAGGAATCTGACTGGGCCACTCCAGAAGGCGTATTGTCTTCTGTTTAAGCCATTCTGTTGTTGATTTACTTCTATGCTTTGGGTTGTTGTCCTGTTGCAACACCCATCTTCTGTTGAGCTTCAGATGGTGGACAGATGGCCTTAAGTTCTCCTGCAAAATGTCTTGATAAACTTGGGAATTCATTTTCAATGATAGCAATCCGTCCAGGCCCTGAGGCTGCAAAGCAGCCCCAAACCATGATTCCCCCACCACCATACTTCATAGTTGGGATGAGGTTTTGATGTTGGTGTGCTGTGCCTCTTTTTCACCACACATAGTGTTGTGTGTTTTTTTTCCCAAAAACTCAAATTTGGTTTCATCTGTCCACAGAATATTTTGCCAGTACTGCTATGGAACATCCAGGTGCTCTTGTGCAAACTGTAAACGTGCAGCATTGTTTTTTTTTGGACAGCAGTGGCCTCTGTGGTATCCATTCTTGTTTAGTCTTTTACGTATCATAGACTTGCTAACAGGGATGTTAGCATATGCCGAAGACTTTTGTTAGTCTTTAGCTGACACTCTAGTACCCTTCTTCACCTCATTAAGCAGTCTGCGCTGTGCACTCACAGTCATCTTTACAGGACGGCCACTCCTAGGGAGAGTAGCAGCAGTGCTGAACTTTCTCCATTTATAGACAATTTGTATTACCGTGGACTGATGAACAGCAAGGCTTTTGGAGATACTTTTATAAACCTTTCCAGCTTTATGCAAGTCAACTTAAATACCTTTTCAGCACTCATAGTGGCCACTCCCTCCTCTCATGGGCATGGTGAGACGCTCTGGACGCCGGAGGACCCACTAAAGATAGCACGGTATTTCTCCCAGCAGCCGCCTCCTGAGTCACACGCCGGTGCTGCCAAGATGGCGCCGATGGAAGAAACATGGCCGGACGCACCAGAACAGACACGGCATCTCTCTGCACTTAGCCCAGCTAACCGGATCTCCGGCTCTCATGCCGCTACAGACTTGCACTCCGATGGGGTCCAGATGTTGCCAGCAGCTGGCCTCCCCACCTCCGCGCCGGCTCCAGGGAGCGCGGGAATTCAGGTGAGACCGCCACAGGGCTCTCCCTACTATGACATACAATGGGAGCAAGCACCGCTGCCGCCCCCAAAATGTACAGAGACTCGGGGGGAAGCCTCCATAAGGCTCTTTCACCTGCTACAGTAGGCCCCCAGTTGCCGCTCCTGCAGCCCACCACAGCAGGGACACCCCCCATGGCCCCAATAGATGCCTTGCCATCCATTGCCCCTGAAGGCATTTCAAATACAGCAGGGGACCCCACACGTGGGCAGATGTTACCACAGGATTTGCCAGCCACACCTGCCATCTTCTGTACTCAGGACTCCAAAGATTATATCCACTGTAAACCATTTTTTTGATGCATATATAAACAAATCATAATATGAATAAAAATAGCTGATAAAAATAAGGAATAAAAATATAAAAATATACAAGGTATAATAATTCACATGTAGAGCCACACGTATAGAACCACCTGTAAAAAGTAAAATGCCTGTGGATTAGGCACAAGATACAGTTAATCAGCAGGATGAATTGGAACTTTGTGTAGTTAGTTCATTCACTTGTATTAAGTAGAACTCTGTGCAATGCGTTCGCCCACTTATACTGAGTACTGTTACCAGCTGATGTATTTTATATAGACTGGACAGTTTATTCGACGTATATATCATTCATTAGTCTGTAAGCTCTATATAAACTATATATATATCATCCACTTGTGTTAAATAGTTAATCCAGCGTATATTTTATATAGTAGACAGTTCATCCAGCATTAATTTCATCCAGCATTGATTTTATTTACAAATGCAGCCGAGTTTTCAATATCATCAAGTCTTAGGCATTAATCAAAAATATTGAGATGCAGGCATACCTTCGGTCCGGTGAATGTACACACTGAAGTGCCGAAGAATAGGGATTTTCAGGCTCCCCTCTGTGAGGGCCGCAAGCTGAGCGCTGGCAGAGGCGGGGTCTGTGGCCGCGGCGTCCCACGTGCGCACAGGGGCCGCGATGTTCTTGCTTTTCAGCGTCTTCTCTTGGCTTAGGAGGCTGCAGGGTCCGAGTGCCGGTCTGTAGGTTTCACTTGTATGTCGATAAATTAGAATCCTAAAGCGCTCTGGATATATTTACAATCTTAATAAGCTGGGGGTCTTCTCGTGCTGTACCAAACTCAGTGAATTCGTCTAATTCTCTGAACTCACGTTTGACACAGGTGGAGGAGAGCATGGTTTATCAGAAAGCCCTAAACAGGCACCTGATGCTACAACTTGATGACCAGGAGAATAGAGGGTGCGGTAACAATATTAAACTGCGAGGGATTCCAGAAGAGATCCAATCCTCAGAATTGCGTAAATCAGTGACGGCTATTTTTAACACCCTTCTCGACAGTCCAGAAGAGTACGAGACAGACAGGGTCCATCGCGTCATGGGGCCTCCAACCCGCGGGATGTGCCATGTCGAGTCCATTTTTTTAGAGGGAAAGAGGACTTACTACAGAGAGCCTGGAGGTGAGGCCCGGTGCCTTTTGAAAATTCTCAAATCCACATTTTGCCAGATGTATCCGGGAGAGCATTGTTGATGCGGTGTACTCTGAAACCGATCCTCCAAGTCATCACTGAGGCTGGGGCCACATATAGTTGGGGACATTCCTTTTCACTTGATTGTTCGCAAGAATGGAGCCACATTTGCTCTTCACTCGCCGGACCAGGCAGAGGACTTGTCCCATTTTTGGATGTACCTATTTTGTCACTACCGAACTGGTGGGACGTCCCGATTCTATCATCTTTTGTCTCTGTCTCATCTAGTCTTCAGGGTTCCGTTGACGGTCGGGCATTGCCTGAAGAAGTGCCAGCGGGGGAACGAGAGAGTACTCCCCGTTCTGCTCCGGTCTAGTGAGCATATGTTGGGTCTTGTAGACCCTCCCTATCATGGCCGAGATTAGGCTCTCCTAGAGCCTTTGTGTAGG
This sequence comes from Bufotes viridis, assembly GCA_033119425.1. NCBI lineage: Eukaryota > Metazoa > Chordata > Amphibia > Anura > Bufonidae > Bufotes > Bufotes viridis. Next base: position 6,126 of record JAKVIS010002507.1, on the reverse strand, counting down.
ATTTTCCTATTCTTACTCTCTCACTCAAGATGTGAGGATAAGCTGTCATTGTTACTCAATATCTTTATTGCACTTGATGGCCACTCAGATTTATATGACCTGGGTCCAGGGACTGGGACGCGTTTCCTGAGTGCTCTCCCTGTCTCCAACTAGTTCAGCGAATCTTGATTGACTCCCTTCGAGCCTCCCAAGAATCGCATAGTGTGGTTATTCCCACCTTTTTTCTGCAGAGGTTGACTCTGCAGTTTTTGTTTCACCCTCTCTGGAGTAGCTGGTTAGCGTTATAGTGTAGTCTTCTCTGTTGGTCTTGTCCTTCCCTCCTCCCTTTTGTATCCCCTGTTTGTTATTTTGTATTTGTCTCTCTCACCTTTCTTCGCAGATTGAATCCATGACTACAATCCAGTTTGCGTCTTTCAACGCCAACGGGCTGAATACTCCTGAGAAGCGCTCCTCCATCCTCCGGCTCCCATGGAGTAAGAGGGGAGTAAGCATACTCATTGCCAAATCTGTTCCATGGGAATTCTTAGATGCCCGTACTGACGATAATGGACGTTTTCTGTTCCTTAAGGAATTGCTAGCTGGACAGTTATACACCCTAGGGAATGTTTACCTGCCCAATTCCAAACAACTTAAGGCCCTAACTGGGATTCTGTCCCGCCTGGATGACTTTGCGGAGGGCACTCTGTTGGTCGAGGGGTATTTTAATGTGGTGCTAGATCCTGTTGTGGATGTTTCTAGGGGGACTTCTCACCTTGCCCACTCATATCTCCGGGGCATCAAAAAGCTTCTCCATACCCATCAGCTAGTAGATATGTGGCGGGTACTTAACCCTGAGGTCAAAGACTTAACGTTTTATTCAGCTGCGAGGGACACATATTCCAGACTAGACTATTTTTTACTGAGATACTCGGCGGTATCTCTCTTAGCTTCATCAGTCATAGACCCGCTGACCTTTTCAGACCACGCAATGCTCCATGTTTCCTTAAAGTCCCCTTTCTCTGCTCCGAAGAATTGGCGGTGGCGATTAAACAAATCCTTACTGCAGGATTTGGAGGTCACTCAGGAAGTTCACACGCCGATTTCTCAGTACTTTGAAACCAATCAAACTGATGATATGTCACCTATTTCTGTTTGGGCAGCCCATAAATGTGTAATCCGTGGGGAGTTCATCAAACATGGAGCGAGACGTAAGATAAGGGCAGCTTAAATCTCTCAGCTTTTAGAGGAAATTGTCAGCCTTGAGCAGGCCCATAAAAAATCCCATGCGATGGCTGCGCGTACTTCCCTCCTCCTGGCCAGAAGTAAGTTCAAGGAAAAACTGGATGTAGTTACGAAAACCATTCTAGCTAAGGGATGTAGACATTTTTTTGAGTTTGGAAACAAAAGTAGTAAATTGGTAGCCAGGTTACTTAGAGAGCAGAGATCAAGGAATTATGTTCCCCGCATAGCCACTGCCCGAGGTTCCCTTTTTAATGACCCCACTGCTATTGTAGAAGCCTTTGCTCAGTATTATCAGTTTCTATACAACCTTCCACATTCCAACGCCACTAGTGAGTCTCTTTGCTCGGCGATGGACAAGTACCTTGCTGAATCGGGTATGCCGAAGATACCTACAGACACCCTCCAAGACTTAGATAGACCAATTTCTGCCGAAGAAATAGAGGAGGCATTAAAAACGATGCAATCCAGCAAGACCCCTGACCTCGATGGTCTCCCTGCCTCCTATTACAAAAGATGTTTGCCTCTTCTCCAGGCCCCTCTATCAAAAACGCTAAATGTATTCAGCACAGGGCGATTGCTCCCTGCAGATATGTCACATGCACATATCACAGTAATACATAAGGAAGGAAAGGACCCCACCCTCTGCGACAACAACCATCCCAATTCACTGCTAAATGTGGACCTTAAATTGTTCGCTAAAATCCTGGCCACACGTCTGGTCCCACTGCTATCTTATCTCATACACAATGACCAGGTGGGTTTCATTCCGTCGCGGGAGGCGAGGAACAACACCACTAAGGTACTCATTCTGATCCATCATGCCAGAATCTGAGATGCACCACTCTGTCTTTTGTCTACGGATACTGACAAAGCTTTTGACAGAGTGGGGTGGCCTAGGTTGTTTGCGGTGTTACGCCACGTAGGCATTACTGGCCCCATGATGTCGTGGATCTGAGCTCTTTATGAGTCTCAGTCTGCGGCCATGAAGTTGAATGGTGTGCTCTCATCGTCGTTCGCGATACAAAATGGGACCCGCCAGGGGTGCCCCCTCTCTCCACTGATCTTTGTTCTTACTTTGGAGCCACTCTTGAGGTCTATCCGACAGAATCCGAATATTTTGGGACTCTCGGTTGAGGGCAAGGAATTTAAGATAGCAGCATATGCAGATGATTTAATGTTCACGCTTACTAACCCCAGGATCTCTATTCCAAACTTGATGAAGGAGTTTCACACATTTCACGACCTCTCTAATCTGGCCTTGAATATATCGCTACCGGATACTCTTGTATCTGACCTAGTCAAATCCTTCCCATTCATGTGGGCTACTGGAGCAGTGAAATACCTGGGCACTTATATCTACTCTGATCTGAAGGAGGTGTACCATAGGAATTATGTCCGTCTCCAAGATCAGATCAGGGAAGATCTTAAGAGATGGTCGAAGGGGCTGCACACGTCGTTTGGAAGATGTGCCATTTTTAAAATGAACATCCGTCCACGGGTATTATACCTCTTTCAGACCCTCCCCATTAGACTCCCCTCTAGCTTCTTCGATAAGATCCACGGTGACTTATTCAGATTTATATGGGCGAGGGGTAGCCCGAGATTAGCTAGGTCTCTCTTGCACATTCCGAGGGACAAATAAGGATTAGGTGTACATGACTTACATAAATATTACTCTGCCTCCATGCTTCAAAGGATTGTGGACTGGTGTCGACACCCAGGTCAAAAAGTGGGTCTCTATCGAACAACTGTGCTCGCTTTCTCTGCTGGCCTCCTTGCCCTGGGTAAATATGAAACTTCCCTCAGCTCTTTCTAACCATCCCACAATCGGTCCCACCATTGCACAACTTCCTAAGGTTAAAGACAGTCCCCTGATTTCCCTCTCCCCCTCCCTGTTGTTCCTCATTCTGGGAAATCATAGTTTCCGGGCGAGTTGTCAGGCGGACCGTTTCTGCAATGGCATGTGAATGGCAGACAGGTTCTGTGCTCCCTTTTTTAGAATCTCGGGCAGATGGCTTACCTATGAAGAATTACTGAAGGTGACGGATCCCTGCCCCCTGGGAGTCTGGAGATCCAGCAACTAACACATTTTCTCTCCTCTATTCCAGGTTCGGCAGGATATGACAGGGCACTTACCTTTTTTGAGAAAGCATGTATTGGGTCGGGCGTATACCGCCATTCTCTATCTGAGTGTTACCAGTCTTTGGTTGCTCCTCTACAGGAATATCTGCCCCCATATGTGATGAAGTGGTCTCAAGACCTGGGAGTGGACATCCCCCCAGAACAATGGCCCAAACTATTCTGTATGCTTTACAAGTCATCCATAGCGGGTAGGTTTCAGGAAGCGTGGTATAAGATAATGTCCCGATGGTATTATGTCCCAATCTGATTACAGAAAATGTTTCCATCTGCATCATCTTTCTGCTGGCGATGTGACTCAGCCGTGGGTTCGATGTTACATATTTTTTGGGATTGCCCTAAACCAGGCATCAGCAACCTTCGGCTCCCAGATGTTGTGAAACTACAATTCCCAGCATGCTCCATTCATTTCTATGTAAGTTCTTAGAAGAACAGAGCAACTATGCATGTTGGGAGTTGTAGTTTCAAAACAGCTGGGAGCCAAAGGTTGCCTACCCCTGCCCTAAACTAAGTCGATCCATAAAGCGCTATCCTCAATTTTTCAGTTTACAGTACCAAATACGCCTGTTTTTTTTTTTTATTATTCTTATCGGATCTCTCAATGAGTGTGCTTCATAAATCTTGTCTGTGCTCCCTGGTGATAGCGGCTAGGTAGTGCATCCCTGTGAGATGGAAATCCTCTTCACCAGCGACAATTAGCTGCTGGATTAAAAGGTGGAGGAGATCCGGAGAATGGAGGAACTTACTTCGCAATTACTGGCTAAACATAAAGCGTTCCTTGATGCTTGTGCCCCGTGGTTTTCCTTCCAGGAATCCCAGGCGTGTCAGAGCCTTTTGTCGTGAGAAGATAGGTGTTTCTTTTTTCTTATTTTGTTCTGTTTTCATTAGCTTTAAAAAAAATTGTCAAAGTCAAAACGGATCCGTTTTGAATTACATTGAAAGTCAATGGGGAACGGATCCGTTTTCAAATGCACCATATTGTGTCATTGAAAACGGATCCGTCCCCATTGACTTACATTATAAGTCAAAATGGATCCGTTCGGCTCCGCTTCGTCAGACGGACACCAAAACGCTGCAAGCTGCGTATTGGTGTCCGCCTCCAGAACGGAATGGAGACTGAACGGAGCCGAACTAATGCATTCTGAGCAGATCCTTATCTATTCAGAATGCATTGGGGCTGAACTGATCCGTTTTGGACCGTTTGTGAGATCCCTGAAACGGATCTCACAAACGGAATCCAAAACGACAGTGTGAAAGTAGCCTTAGAAATATCAGTTATGTTTTCGAGGGGTTCCTCATCCCACCATGCTGTTACCATTATATTTTATTATGAAAACTGTTTTGTGATGTACCTTGACTACAATAAGATGCACTGTTATTCGTCTATGCGTAAATAAAGAATAATAATAAAAAAATCTTAATGGTAGGTCTTCTGAGAGCTCTTTTGTGCGAGGCATCATTCACATCAGGCAATGCTTCTTGGGAAAAGCAAACCCAGAACTGGTGTGTGTTTTTTTTATAGGGCAGGGCAGCTGTAACCAACACCTCCAATCTCATCTCATTGATTGGACTCCAGTTGGCTGACACCCCACTCCAATTAGCTCTTGGAGATGTCATTAGTCTAGGGGTTCACATATTTTTTCCACCTGCACTGTGAATGTTTAAATAGTGTGTTCAATAAAAACATGGTAACATTTAATTCTTTGTGTGTTATTAGTTTAAGCAGACTGTGATTGTCTATTGTTGTGACTTAGATGAAGATCAGATCACATTTTATGACCAATTTGTGCAGAAATCTATATAATTCCAAAGGGTTTACATACTTTTTCTTGCAACTGTATCAGTTTTTTTTTTGCTTTAAAAAAGTAGTAAACCCTAGCCCTCACCATTTTTAGAAAAGAGGTATGATAATGGTGCGGATGGAGAGCACCATCAGTTATATATCAGTCAGAGTCATCAGGCATATTTTTCACCATTTACACCAGTTTTATGGTGTAAAGGGTGACTAAAATCTCAGCTAGATACAAGCTGGCATTAATTTCATGTAGGCGCACCGACTGCAGGAGAATGTGCTTATTTACCATGTGATGAGGATTCCAGGGGATATCAAGACCAGCATAGCAAATGCCAGTCTCTATAACTCTCTAGAACACTAAAATTTAATAAAAAACAACAAACAAATTTATTTTTAACAGTATATTTTATTAAATAAAAGTTCTAAAACATAAAAATACATGCTGTACAATAAAAGGGGTTGTTCGGTTTCACAATATCGATGACCTATCCTCAGGACAGGTCATTAATATCAATTTAATGAGGGGTCCGATTCCCAGCACCCTCACCAAATAGATGCATCCTCTTCAATGTTTACATGCACATCTTCTACTTTGTAGTGACAGTGCAATGTACATACAGCTTTTCCCATTGAAGTGAAAGGGAGCTGAACTGTACTACACTGGCACCAGAAATGACACAAGAAAAGCTTTACTTCAATATGTAGTTTATAGTGCCAGCAATTGACTGAAATAGCAGAAGAGCAGGGTGTCAGAGCCCCATCGATCTAATATTAATTACGTATCCTAAGGATAGCAATACAAATCTAAGGCTAGGAAAACCTCTATGATGTCATTGTGATCTTTGTAACACAGGTCACATTATCAGTAAGATTAAATAGTTTATTTGTGAACATTGAATTCACTGTAGTGGCACGTGGCTCATAAATCAAAATCAACATCAAATAGGGTTGCCTTCTGCCTTCTACATTGA
>JAKVIS010002506.1:0-22431 GCA_033119425.1 Bufotes viridis | reverse complement strand
CACGTTCTGCAGACAGGCGGCCGGCTTCACCTGCGATAATTTCCTGTGAATTGCCTAATTACCTCCTTGTTGATGTTCACATATTACACAGAGACATCTGTACGGGGCGTGTGCTCAGCGCTTGAGGGGAACGCGCTGATATCTAGAGGGAACCTTCACTCATTAAATGTTATTAAAGGTCAGGCATCACACGGAGACGTTCACATCTGTCCGGTCAGAGCAGATTTCTGCTTCCATTGTTTGATGTAACACAGTGAGAGCAGTGTAATGAAATGGAGCTGCGGTACGGTCAGATCGGTAAGAGTATGTTACCTGTCACGCCCCCCACCTACATTAGACCCTGAGGTCAGCCCAGGTTTGTCAGTTGCCAACATTACTAAACCTACTATGAAGCCTGGCTGTCAGTCCATTGACGTCTGCTGTTAGAGGAAACAATCTATGTTCACAGTGACTCCACCACCAGAATAGGGAGTGCAGCTCTGGAGAATAATACAGGATGTAACTCAGGATCAGTACAGGATATGTAATGTATGTACACAGTGACTGCACCAGCAGAATAGGGAGTGCAGCTCTGGAGTATAATACAGGATGTAACTCAGGATCAGTACAGGATAAGTAATGTATGTACACAGTGACTGCACCAGCAGAATAGTGAGTGCAGCTCTGGAGTATAATACAGGATGTAACTCAGGATCAGTACAGGATAAGTAATGTAATGTATGTACACAGTGACTGCACCAGCAGAATAGGGAGTGCAGCTCTGGAGAATAATACAGGATGTAACTCAGGATCAGTACAGGATAAGTAATGTAATGTATGTACACAGTGACTGCACCAGCAGAATAGTGAGTGCAGCTCTGGAGTATAATACAGGATGTAACTCAGGATCAGTACAGAATAAGTAATGTAATGTATGTACACAGTGACTCCACCAGCAGAATTGGGAGTGCAGCTCTGGAGTATAATGCAGGATGTAACTCAGGATCAGTACAGGATAAGTAATGTATGTACACAGTGACTCCACCAGCAGAAAAGGGAGTGCAGCTCTGGAGTATAATGCGGGATGTAACTCAGGATCAGTACAGGATAAGTAATGTAATGTATGTACACAGTGACTCCACCAGCAGAATAGTGAGTGCAGCTCTGGAGTATAATACAGGATGTAACTCAGGATCAGTACAGGATAAGTAATGTAATGTATCTACACAGTGACTCCACCAGCAGAATAGTGAGTGCAGCTCTGGAGTATAACTCAGGATCAGTACAGGATAAGTAATGTAATGTATGTACACAGTGACTGCACCAGGAGAATAGTGAGTGCAGCTCTGAAGTATAATACAGGATGTAACTCAGGATCAGTACAGGATATGTAATGTATGTACACAATGACTGCACCAGCAGACTAGGGAGTGCAGCTCTGGAGAATAATACAGGATGTAACTCAGGATCAGTACAGGATAAGTAATGTAATGTATGTACACAGTGACTGCACCAGCAGAATAGTGAGTGCAGCTCTGGAGTATAATACAGGATGTAACTCAGGATCAGTACAGGATAAGTAATGTATGTACACAGTGACTGCACCAGCAGAATAGTGAGTGCAGCTCTGGAGTATAATACAGGATGTAACTCAGGATCAGTACAGGATAAGTAATGTAATGTATGTACACAGTGACTCCACCAGCAGAATTGGGAGTGCAGCTCTGGAGTATAATGCAGGATGTAACTCAGGATCAGTACAGGATAAGTAATGTATGTACACAGTGACTCCACCAGCAGAAAAGGGAGTGCAGCTCTGGAGTATAATGCGGGATGTAACTCAGGATCAGTACAGGATAAGTAATGTAATGTATGTACACAGTGACTCCACCAGCAGAATAGTGAGTGCAGCTCTGGAGTATAATACAGGATGTAACTCAGGATCAGTACAGGATAAGTAATGTAATGTATCTACACAGTGACTCCACCAGCAGAATAGTGAGTGCAGCTCTGGAGTATAACTCAGGATCAGTACAGGATAAGTAATGTATGTACACAGTGACTGCACCAGCAGAATAGTGAGTGCAGCTCTGGAGTATAATACAGGATGTAACTCAGGATCAGTACAGGATAAGTAATGTATGTACACAGTGACTCCACCAGCAGAATAGTGAGTGCAGCTCTGAAGTATAATACAGGATGTAACTCAGGATCAGTACAGGATAAGTAATGTAATGTATGTACACAGTGACTCCACCAGCAGAATAGTGAGTGCAGCTCTGGAGTATAATACAGGATGTAACTCAGGATCAGTACAGGATAAGTAATGTATATACACAGTGACTCCACCAGCAGAATAGTGAGTGCAGCTCTGGAGTATAATACAGGATGTAACTCAGGACCAGTACAGGATAAGTAATGTAATGTATGTACACAGTGACTACACCAGCAGAATAGTGAGTGCAGCTCTGGAGTATAATACAGGATGTAGCTCAGGACCAGTACAGGATAAGTAATGTAATGTATGTACACAGTGACTGCACCAGCAGAATAGTGAGTGCAGCTCTGGAGAATAATGCAGGATAAGTAATGTAATGCATATACACAGTGACTGGATTCACACCCTTTTGCAGATGAAGTGAACACTCTTTCACCTCTGCTGTGTTTGACGTGAAGCTGAATGTGTCCTGTCATTGATGACCACAGGGGCTCCGTTTCCTCCACTCTTACTTACAGTATAATTGTGTAATTTATGGTATTTGGCGAAAGACATGACTTTTATTCATCTTCCTTCACACAAAGAATTACCTGCGTCTGACAGACATTGATCCCTGTCCTCGAGGAGATCAATATGTGTCCGAGCGTACGATCTTATGAGCATATTATTGTATATCATCTGTTATCACTGAGCAGGGAAAACAAGCGAGGACGTCTCTATCATACGCTGCAGAACAAATCGGGGAAATTCTCCCCTTTAGGCGTCTTCCTAGCTTTTCCTATGTTGACAGTAGAAGGCCCCTTGGGAGGTCCGGAGATGACCCCTCTCGCGGCCATGTCACACATAGTGGTGGGGTTTGCTAGCTGATGGAAGCCTCTTCCAATTGTCCCTTTGTACCATTCTATATTTCAGCACTAGGTACCATTAAAGGGGAACTCTGCCCATCTCCAACCATTATTCTGCCTGGTGGCTCAGGTCCCTCACTTTGTGCAGAAGATCCCTTGGGCTTAATATTACAAAATCAACATTGTTCAAGTGATTGAAAAGTTGTTTTTTTTAGATGAAATTTTGTGAGGTGACATACTGAGCTGACATGAATGGCAACAGAAATTTAAACCTGGATTGGAGAGCATTCTGCAGTTACCATGGTTACATCACTTACCGAAAAAGAGAAAGGAACATGCCTTGTGAAAAACATCCGGACCTGGGGCACATACAGGAGGGATTAACTATTCACATTCAATAATATGTACTGCATATCATATCAAAAACCATGGACAACTCTGTGCACATCATATCATACATCAATTATGTACCATACCGTAGAGTCCAACCGTATGGCTACAAGAACTTACTGTAATAATTACATCAATAATATACCTACCTTACAGGATAACTACTATATTACTGCTCCTATGTACAAGAATATAACTACTATAATACTGCTCATATGTACAAGAATATAACTACTATAATACTGCCCCTATGTACAAGAATATAACTACTATAATACTGCCTCCTATGTATAAGAATATAACTACTATAATATTGCCCCTATGTACAAGAATATGACTACTAAAATACTGCCTCCTATGTACAAGAATATAACTACTATAATACTGCCTCCTATGTACAAGAATATAACTACTATAATACTGCCTCCTATGTACAAGAATATAACTACTATAATACTGCCTCCTATGTACAAGAATATAACTACTATAATACTGTCTCCTATGTACAAGAATATAACTACTATAATACTGCCTCCTATGTACAAGAATATAACTACTATAATACTGCCTCCTATGTACAAGAATATAACTACTATGGGGGCGGAGCCTGGCTCTGTAGCTGAATGGCTGCTGGTTTTTGAGCTCCTCATCTGAGCTGGTGCTAATCCCCTTCAAGCAGCTTACAGTCTAGCACAAATGGGCAAAGTGGGTAAAGATCGACCCAGGGAACAACCTGAGCCCACTCCGGCCAGGTCCCGCCAGCCTGACATGGACCAATTCCTGAAAAAGACCCCGAAGCACCGGGCCGCGAACACTTCAAGATGGCGCCGGATGTGGACTTACACTCAGACCAGGAAGATCTCTCCGACGCTGGCAGCGCATCGGACGCCTCTACATGTAAGTCCCGGAATGCTAGGGGCTCCTTCACAAAAGCTGCTTTGCTGTCGGTGCTTAATGCAGCGTTGGCTCCTCTAAAAAGGACTTAGCTGACATCAAGGAAGACTTGCGCGCCATGGGGAACCGGGTAGCGCACCTGGAGGATCTACATGTGGCCGCCACGCAGCGTGAGGAGAAGACATATAATGCAATTCGCTCCCACACTGAGCTGCTGAATGACGCACTACTGCGCATAGAGGACCAGGAGAACCGAAATCGCAGGCGTAATCTGCGCATCCGGGGCCTACCTGAGACCATAGCGTCGGAGGCCCTGCGCACCGTCGCGCTTGAAATCTTGGCGCACCTCTTAGGACAAGAGAGAGAGAGCGGACAAGGTGGTGATTGAGAGGATCCATAGGGCCCTCAGACCCCAGCCTAAACCATCGGACCCGCCGCGTGGCGTGGTTTGCGGCCTCCTCAGCTTCGTTGACACGGCAGCCATAATGAAAGCTGGAAGAGAGGCTGATTGCTTACAGTATGAGGAGACGCCTATACAGTTCTACCAAGACCTGGCGCCATCCACCCTGTCGAGCGCCGTATGTTGAAACCGCTTCTAGATGCCCTCCGAGCTGCAGCCATTCCGTTCCGATGGCTTTACCCTTTTGGACTTGCAATTTTGAAAAATGGGCGCCAAATCTCAATCCGTGCGCCGCTGGATCTGCAAGCGGCTTGGCCTACCTGGGGATATCTCCCATTTCGCTGCCCTCATGGATGCCTGCGGATCTTGAGGACCCACCGCTTCCTCCACCTCGACCATCTGAATGGCGTCTGGCTCCTACCAAGAAAGGCCCCAAGCCCAGGCCTGAGGATTCTCCTCGTCGTCTGACCTGACCTGCGACATGCTGTCATCGTCTTCTATCTACCCGCTGGGAGCACGTATGTTTTGTGTCCGCTGCGGACTTACATATATGTTTCAGGCCCTAGTTATGGACCCTGATTCGGTCCCTTAGGCCTCTGATCCTATGACCAAACTGGATTGATTGTGTTCGTCTTCTCCGAACTGAACTGATTATCTCGCTGTTCGGCGATTCTGTTTTATGATGAGCTACCATGTCCCTGTTCTTTGTAGCTCTTGCATTTTTGCGTTTTTGCACTTTTTGCACTTTCTACTCAAGGTTCCCACACCTTGCCTATTTCCAATAGCGGGGATTACCCGGCCGCACATGGTAATGGAACCTTCCGTTATCCCTGTTCTCACCCCGATGACTCTCCTTGCCAGTTCTGCGAGAACCCCCACCCGGCTGACCCCGGCTGATAGTCGTGATGTGAAAGGGTCGTTTTATCGCCGGGTGCTCAGAAGAGCTGGTCTTGTTCACACTGTTTATGTTGTTGTTTCTCCCTCTCTGTCTGTTGTCTCTTCCCCTCCTTTCCTCATGTGTCCCCCCCTCCCATACTCACTGTATGTCGTGCCAGGGCTCTTTCATAGTCGCATTCTACCTCAATGTATAAGATGTCATCTATTGTAATATCCTCATTGAATGCTCGGGGTCTGAATGAGCCACGCAAACGCTCTCAGGTTATGGCCCTTCTTCAGAGGGATAAGGTTTCCGTAGCGTTTTTTCAGGAAACCCACTTTAAAATTGATAGAGTACCCAAAATGCCTCATCGGCGGTTTTCCCAGTGGTATCATTCTCCTTATACTGCGGCTAGCAGGGGTGTCAGCATAGGGATTCACAAACAACTTCCTTTCAAGCTGTCGGCCACCTCGATAGATCCTGAGGGTCGCTATCTCTTCCTGAAGGGCTCCATTGCTGATACCCCTGTTACCCTGGCGAATATTTACGCCCCCAACCGGAGACAGGTGCCCTGGCTCCTTCAGACCCTTGCTCTGCTTTCCTCTTTTAAAGAGGGACTGGTTATTCTAGGAGGTGACTTCAACGCTACCCTCGATCCCCTTTTAGACTCCTCTACCGGACAGTCAGCAATCACTCATGTCCGCCTGCGGCGTCTTAAAGTGGCTCTGCAGAACCTAGGTGTATTTGATGTATGGCGTACTTTTCACCCCTCAGGAAAAGACTACTCCTTCTTTTCTAGGGCCAAGTCCTCCTACCATAGGTTGGACTATCTTTTTATGTCCAGTACTCATGCACATAGTGCCCTACATGCCCACATAGGTGATATCACCCTATCCGACCACGCCCGGTGTTTATGAAGATTTCTCTGCAGGACCTCCCGAAGAGGAATGGCATTGGAGGGTCAATGATACCATCATATCTGATCCCTCCCACACCCCCAGACTGTCCTCCTTTCTAAAGGAGTTTTTCACCAACAATTCGTCCGGCCCTGACGCTCCGTCCCCCTCGATAATATGGGAGGCCCACAAGCGACTGTGCGGGGAGTTGATTGCTCTGGGTACACATCTTAAAAAGAAAGCACTCAGGAGATCACTGAGCTTTTATCTAAGATCCGGAAACTGGAGCTATCTCATAAGCGATCTCAGGCCCTTGACTGTGCTTCTGAGCTAGCTGCAGCGAGGTCCCAGCTCAAGAATAAGCTTAATGTTACCTCTGCTAAAATTCTCCTGAGAGCCAAATTTCGCTCCTATGCTCATGGGGATAAGGGAAATAGGCTCATGACGGCTCTGGTCCAAAAGCAGAAAGCCGACTCATTCATCACAGCAATTAGGGATGATCAGGGTACTATCCATAAGCGAACTCCTGATATAGCGAAGGCCTTCTGTGCCTTTTATAAAGGCCTCTATAACCTCCCCCTCACAGTCGCTCCCCTCCCGGATTCGCTGCGTGAAGCTACTGACCGCTTCCTCTCCTCCCTAGATTTACCTTCCATCACCTCGACCCAGTCCTCACAACTCCTGGCTCCGATCACGGACTTGGAAGTTGAACAGACTCTATCCTCCATCCCGTCCGGGAAAAGTCCTGGACCCGACGGGTTTACCATCACCTATTATAAAGCATTCCGCTCGGTGCTTCTACCACATTTCAGGGCCATGTGTAATTACCTGCTCCAAGGAGGTACTCTACCCCCAATCCCTCTCGGCCCATATCACTGTGATCCATAAGGAAAATAAAGACCCCTTGAACTGCGGTAGCTACCGCCCCATTTCGCTACTGAATACGGACGTGAAATGGTGGGCTAAGATTCTGGCTCGCAGGATTCAAACTGTCCTTCCTGCCGTTGTTGGAGGGGAACAGGTAGGCTTTGTCTCTGGCAGGCAGGGGTGCGAGAATACGGTACGAGTCTTGCATTTAATTTCTCATGCTCAAATGCACGATATCCCACTCACGCTTCTTAGCACTGATGCGGAGAAAGCCTTCGATAGGATCAGCTGGCTTTTCCTGTCCCGGGCCTTATCGAAGTTTGGCTTTCCTGAGGCGTTTATTACCTCTATTTTCTCGCTCTATTCACGCCCCTCTGCACAGGTTCGGATTAATGGCACTCTCTCCCCCTCTTTCCCCATCACCAACGGCACGAGGCAGGGTTGCCCACTCTCTCCAGCTCTCTTTGTCATAGTAATGGAGACGCTCCTGGCCAAAATCAGACAGACTCCCTCAATTCAAGGGATCCGGGTAGGTTCCCACACACACCTCACGGCAGCCTTCGCTGATGATCTCCTGGTTATGACAACCAACCCTCTCACATCTTTCCCTGCCCTTCATTCCATTTTTGAGGAGTACGGAATGGTCTCTAATTTTAAAATAAACTACAACAAGTCTTTGGCTCTTAATGTTACCTGCCCCAAGCCTGACGTTGACACTCTCAAGAGGGAAGTTGGCTTCGCCTGGGCTGATACCACCATCCCTTTTTTAGGTACGCACATTTCCGCGAATCCAACTGACTCCTATGATCTGAACTATGTCCCTACTCTGAAGTCTATCAAATCCCACCTGCGTTCGGTAAAATTACCATTTATTTCGTGGATAGGTAAGAAAAATTACTTGAAGACTTTCATTGTCCCGAAGCTGCTTTATCTGATTCAAACCCTCCCTATTTACCTCCCCGTTCCTTCTTCGTGGAGGTCCGCAGAGTCTTCTCTTCCTTCATATGGGACGGAAAATCTCCCAGGATTGCATACACGACTTTGACCCGTGAAAAGCGCCTTGGGGGCTTTGGCCTTCCTGACATTTATGTCTATTATAAAGCTTCTATGTTGGGTAGGGGTCTAAACCTCCTCTCTGGGCAGGGGACCAACTTGGTGTCTCACCTGGAAGGGAACTTGCTTACTTATAAGGAAAAGGTGGTCCTCTGGGGAGTACGCAAATACACCGCTTCTCACAGACACGCCTCACCCTTGTGGAGAGGACTTTTGATGGAATGGGCTAAACTTTATCAGGGTACAGATATGTGCTTCCCGAGTCTAGCTTTGCCTCTGCCCTTGATCCAATTTTACATCCACCCAGCCACTTCTGCTGTCTCAGGGTTATGGGCCCGCTTTCGCGACCTGCGGCTGAGGGACATCGCTTCTGAGACGGGGGAATTAGGATGGGATAAGCTTGCGGATTCTCCCAAATCCCATAATGCTTCTTTCCTGGAGACTATGGCCTTTAAAAAGGATCTCACCCGCCTGAAGGATTTCCCTACTCCATCTTCAGATCCCTCCTGGATTGAAAAGAGGCTGTCCCACTCACAGCCGCCTAAGAAGCCCTTGTCTGTGCTTTATAGGGAGATACTCTCATCCCAGCCCCCTGACCTACGCTTCCTTTCAGCTTGGGAGAAGGAACTGTCCGTCTCCTTCTCTGACCCTGAAAGAGCTTTTGTACTTACTCACTCCCATGGATTCAATCGCTGCATAAAGGTTCAAGCTAACTCATATAAGCTATTGACGAGGTGGTACAGGACACCTGAGTTTCTTCACAGGCTAATCCCCAGCATCCCTGACCGTTGCTGGAGATGTGAGGGGCAGTCGGGTCCCTGTCCCATATATGGTGGGACTGTCCTAAAATGTTGCCTTTCTGGTCCGAGATTGAGCTCCTGATCAATAGGATTTGCAAGTCACAGGTCCGGCTAGACGCTAAGTTGATCCTTCTGTGGTGTCCCAATGATACTATCACCCCCTCTAAAATTAACCTCCCCACTATGCTTTTGACTGCTGCTCGTCTCCTAATCCCGTTCCTATGGAAAAATACCTCCCCCCCGTCCATAGCTATGTGGCAAGACAAAGTAGACCAGCTGTACCGCTTTGAAGAGCTAGCCCATTGGGAATCTAATACGAGACCTGTTTTCCTGAAGCTCTGGTCGCCCTGGACCACATTTAGGAAATTTTGACATGGTTTGGGCTCCTAACACGGCATTTTCCCACTCCCTACCCCTACCTCCCTTCTATCCCTTGTCTTGTCTTCCCCCTACACTTGAGATCTATATTTTGTTTTCTTCGCTGCAATCACAACATCTATATGCTGGCTCTTCGTGCTGCGCACGGACCTGCCTTCCACATATTGTCTATATTCTGCCGCCAGCTGCGACTGGCCTATACTTTGAGATGTAAGTGCCTTGTGATTCTTTGTTATACTCTCAATAAACAGAGATTTGGTTAAGAATATAACTACTATAATACTGCTCCTATTTACAGGAATATAACTACTATAATACTGCTCTTATGTACAAGAATATAACTACTATAATACTGCTCCTATGTACAAGAATATAACTACTATAATACTGCCTCCTATGTACAAGAATATAACTACTATAATACTGCCTCCTATGTACAAGAATAGAACTACTATAATACTGCTCCTATGTACAAGACTATAACTACTATAATACTGCTCCTATGTACAAGAATATAAAAACTATAATACTGTGTGAGACTTCGGTGAATTAGTCCGGTATTCCTATCTGTGCCTCTAAAAAAAATGTCTATTTTAAATTCCCTTCTATGGGACGGCTCCTTCCTGTTCAAGTGAATAGAAGTAGAAGTGAACGGGGACGCCATACTTGTAGTTACACCCCCTCACCACTGCAATTGCTGTGTCGAGCAGGTAAACAGAGCAGAGAAGGCAGCGATTGGCAGAGGTTCCGAGAGTTGGACCACCGCCGATCCGACATTGATTATCTATCCTGAGGATAGGTCGTGAACAGGGCCGGCGCTACCATAGAGGCAAGGGGGGCAATTGCCCCCGGGCCCCGGCCCGCTCGCCGCAAACAACCAACCCTAGCTACTTACTACTTTGCTGCTGTGTTGCAGTCGGCGGCCGCCGGCCGACTAAAAGCGCACGGCCTAAAAGAGTTGGTGAAGGGGGGGGGGCGGGGCCCGTGGCGCTCTGAGCTCCGCTGCCTGGCCTGCCTGCAGTGGCTGGAGCGTGCCGCAGGCTCGTAGCTGCCGCACAGGCACGTCTTTACGTGACGTTGCCTTGCCACTAAGCTGAGTGAGCTGTGAGCTCCGCCCCCAGAGAGAAGGAGCGACGAGCCATTGTCAAGGCCAACCAGTCAGACAGACATCCCACCTGGCCCTGCCGCTCCCTCCCTGCTGAGCCAAGTGAAGTTCGGTAACCGTCTAGTAGTAACCTAACCTTACAGGGGGGGGGGGGGATGGGGACAGAAGGAGAGATGGGGAGAAATGTGCCATGAGGGGTGGGGATTTGGTGTTGGAGAGACGTGCTGCTGCCAGCCCTCTGGCCCATGGGTTGGAGTGGGAGAAATGTGCCATTAGGGAGGAGGGGGGGGGGGGCTGGGGGGCCTCTTTTGTTTTTCGCCCCAGGGCCCCATTTCACCTAGAACCGGCCCTGGTCGTGAATAGTAGAAAGCGGACAACCCCTTTAATTCTCAATGTAAGAAGCTTTTTACAATCGTCCCCTTGTGTAAAAGGAAGGAAAGCTGGAATCCTGGCAGTGGATTTCCTACATGAAGTGTTTTGGATATATCTCATTGTGGCGGTATGTTATAAATCCTGCCGCTCTCAGGGAAGGTTATGTTTGTTGACCTCTTCAATATAAAGAAAAGTGAAAAATCCTCTTCAATATCACCTGATGGTGTACTGAGGCTTACCGCTCATAAAAGATAAGCGGGGCCAGGCAAACAGGCGATGCTATCTCATCAGACCTTGGGAATAAGATTAACTAGAACTTCTATTTATGTTTCACATTTACAAATCTCACAGGAAGTTAGTCGTAATGTGCTGATTAAATTCGGGGTTAATTACTCCTGTGACTTAAAGGGAATCTGTCAGCAGTTCTGTCCCTATGACACCGGCTGACCTGTTACATGTGCGCTTGGCAGCTGAAGGCATCTGTGTTGCTCTCATGTTCAAATGTTCCCGCATTGCTGAGAAAAATGATGATTTCATATATGCAAATGAGCCTCTAGGAGCAATGGGGGCGTTACCATTACACCTAGACCCTCCGCTCCCTCTGCACCCTCTGCCCTTTGATTGACAGGACCAGGCAGTGTAAAGGTGATCACACCTGGTCCTGCCAATCAAAATGCAGAGAGCAGAGCCTCTAAGTGTAATGGTAACGCCCCCGCTGCTCCTAGTGGCTCATTTGCATATATTGAATCATCATTTTTCTCAGCAATGCGGGAACATATGAACATGAGAGCAACACAGATGCCTTCAGCTGCCGAGCTAAAAATCGGCCAGACAACCCCTTTAATCGTCACAAGCCTGGTGGTTAGCGGGAGTGAAGGGTTAACACCAATTTTTCAATTAGTGCTTGGCAGTGAAGAAACTGATATCAGTGTCACTGGTGGTCTAGGTTAATGAAAACTTTAATGGTAACATCCCTAGTGATTCAGGATGGTAAGGGGGATTAATTCAAACTTCTGTTAACATCCTGGGTGGTGTGTGTCAGTGAAAGGGTTAATATAAGCGTACCTGGTCATCTAGGGCAGTGAAGGTGCTCCTTCCACCATCCCTTGTTGTCTCCATAATAGATCGGTATTCAGAGGTTCAGCTGCTTGGCTTAAAGGGATTGTCCGGTTTTCCTCTTTTAAAATTTCCTATTTGGAAATTCTGGATTAATAGAGGGGGTCTTGGTCGCTATTAATTAGCAGGATGAGGGGGATCCATACATTACAAGGACAGCCCATTGATTTCCGTAGTAATACTTCATTTCGCCTGTAGAGGCGCTGCAGGGTAACTGAAGACCTGTTGCCAGGTTCTCCTGCAGATTACAGCTGATCGCTGAGGGTCCTCGCAGCAGGATGCTCTGTCATCCGCATGTTTTTTTCAAGAGGACTTTTCAACAGACATGGATTTTAATACATGGGGGTGTTGGGTGTTGGAAGGAGGCTCAGAGATTCACAGATTTTGGAAATACCTTTTGACCCAAACCTTCCGGGAATTATCACTCATTATGTCCGCTGGCAAGCCAAGTATTTCCAACAACTGCAAGTCTCAGGAGCAAAATCTATCAAATAGGGCTTATTTTAGGGGAGGTTATGGCCTCTGCTTAAGGGTACTTTCACACTTGCGGCATGGCTATCCGGCAGGTGAACAGCCCGCCGGATCCGCCATGCCGCAAGTACCCGTGTGCTGCGCCTTCCGTCCACATTGACTATAATGGGGCGGGGGGCGGAGCTATGGCGCAGCTCAGCAGTGCACGGCCGGAGATCGCCTCACTAAAAGTACTGCAGGTCCGACTTTTTAGTCCGGCAATCACTGCCGTGCTGCGCCGTAGCTCCGTCCCCCACCCCCATTATAGTTATTGGTGACGGAGCGGGAGCACGGCAGTGCACGGGTACTTGCGGCATGGTGGATCCGGCCGGCTATCCTGCCGGATAGCCATGCCGCTAACGTGAAGTACCCTCAGGGCTCTTTCACACTAGCGTTGTTTCTTTCCGTCCTAGAGTTCCGTCGTCGGGGCTCTAGGACGGAAAGAAACTGATCAGGATAATCCTAATGCATTCTGAATGGAGAGCAATCCGTTCAGGATACATCAGGATGTCTTCCGTTCAGTATGTGAAAGTTTTTTGGACGTTGACAAAACCGTAGCATGCTGCGGATTTGTCTCCGTCCAAAAGCCGGAAGACATGCCGCAATGCCGGATCCGAATGAATGCCCATTGAAGAGCATTATTCGGATCCGGCATTAAGCTAAACGTCGATTCGGTGCATTGCCGGATCCGACGCTTAGCGCTGCGAATGCGCAGAAGCCCTCCGGTTGGGGCCCAAGTGTAAGCTGGGGCTCCGATCGGTTACCATGGCAGCCAGGACGCTACTGGAGTCCTGGCTGCCATGGTAAGTACAACCCAGCAGTGTACTTACCTGCACTGCGGCCGCCGGGCACTCCATTATGACATCACAGGTCCGGGCGGCGCATAGATCATTAAGGAGCGCCCGGCCGCCGCAGCGCAAGCCAGTACACTGCTGCTGAGTACCATGGCAGCCAGGACTCCAGTAGCGTCCTGGCTGCCATGGTAACAGTGAAAGCATGTTGAAGACTGATCAGGATACTGATCAGTCTTCAAATGTTGTCAGTCCACTTGCGTTCTGACGGATCCGGCGGGACAGAAGTGCCCGCCGGATCCTCAGAACGCAAGTGTGAAAGAGGCCTAAGGAGACTGGTTGTGTCCGAACACTTGGCAATGCTCCATGGAAACAAAATATGCAATGGGGTATCTCCGAGAGAAAGAGGAGCTGATTTGGCTCAGTCGTGTGGGTCCGTGCCATGTGGCTTTATTTATTTATTTATTTTATACACTTGTATAATAAAATAAATAAACAAATAATATTATTCCTCTCTATTATTATACACATATTTATATCTTTACATCAGGTTATTAATTTGGGTTTTGGTTTTCAGCCCTCATGTTGCTTCTCCTGTCGGGTAAATTCCTTTTTTCTGACGTGGTATGAATTTACATCGTGGGCTGCGCAGCGCCAGGACATTCTCCTCTGTCCACACTGTGAGAATCTCTACAGGCATGTTCCGTCAGTTGTCATGGCAACTGTAAAATGTGATCCTGCAGCTGTGTATGTATATATATATATATCTATATGTGTGTATGTATATACACTGTATATATATACACACACGTGGACAAAATTCTCGGTACCCTTCCGTTAAAGAAAGAAAAACCTACAATGGTCACTGAAATAACTCAAAACTGACAAAAGTAATAATAAATGAAAAATTTACTGAAAATCAGCTAATGGAAATCAGACACTGCTTTGGAATTCTGCTTCAATAGAATAATACAAAAATAAAAAAAAGGAAATAAATGAATCTGGTCTGGACAAAAATGAAGGTACCCCTAGAAAAGATCAAAAATCATTTGACCATAGGGACATGTTAAACTAAGGTGTGTCCTGTAATCAGCATCACAGGTGTCCTCAAACTTGTAATCAGTCAGTCTGCCTATTTACAGGGTGAAGAGTGGTCGCTGTGCTGTATAGTCTCATGGTGGGTACTACACTGAACATGGACCGAAGAAAGCTAAGGAGAGAGCTGTCTCTAGAGATTAGAATTAAAATCACAGACAAACATATTAAAGGTAAAGACTATAAAACCATCTCGAAACCTCAGAGTTCACCTCTAATCTCTTTGGAAGTTGTTCATTTTATCTGTCTCTTCTATTTGTCATCAATTTTCCTCTTGCGCCACGTCCAGGGAGGTTGGCTACAGTCCAGTAGACCTTAAACTTTTGAATAATACGTGCACTTATAATAGGATCATCTCGCAGTTTCGAGATGGTTTTATAGTCTTTACCTTTAATATGTTTGTCTGTGATTTTAATTCTAATCTCCAGAGACAGCTCTCTCCTTAGCTTTCTTTGGTCCATGTTCAGTGTAGTACCCACCATGAGACTAAACAGCACAGTAACCACTCTTCACCCTGTAAATAGGCAGACTGACTGATTACAAGTTTGAAGACACCTGTGATGCTGATTACAGGACACGCCTTAGTTTAACATGTCCCTATGGTCAAATGATTTTCAATCTTTTCTAGGGAACCATCATTTTGTTTTCTAAAAAAACTGCTGAACCATAATTCAAAAGCAATTTCTTATTTTCATTACTTGATTTTAAGTAATTTTTCATTTTTTTTTTTCCTGTTGTACACATATAATTATATACATGAGATGCCCAGGTTATACCAGCATGCTCCATATCACTATATACAAGGAGATGTATAACTTATACCAGCTGTACATATATAATTATATACAGGAGATGCCCAGGTTATACCAGCATGCTCCATATCACTATATACAAGAAGATGTATAACTTATACCAGCTGTACATATATAATTATATACAGGAGATACCCAGGTTATACCAGCATGCTCCATATCACTATATACAAGAAGATGTATAACTTATACCAGCTGTACATATATAATTATATACAGGAGATACCCAGGTTATACCAGCATGCTCCATATCACTATATACAAGAAGATGTATAACTTATACCAGCTGTACATATATAATTATATACAGGAGATACCCAGGTTATACCAGCTGTGTATATATATAATTATATACAGGAGATACCCAGGTTATACCAGCATGGTCCATATCACTGTATACAAGAAGATGTATAACTTATACCAGCTGTACATATATAATTATATACAGGAGATACCCAGGTTATACCAGCATGGTCCATATCACTGTATACAAGAAGATGTATAACTTATACCAGCTGTACATATATAATTATATACAGGAGATGCCCAGGTTATACCAGCTGTACATATATAATTATATACAGGAGATGCCCAGGTTATACCAGCATGCTCCATATCACTATATACAAGAAGATGTATAACTTATACCAGCTGTACATATATAATTATATACAGGAGATACCCAGGTTATACCAGCATGCTCCATATCACTATATACAGAAGATGTATAACTTATACCAGCTGTACATATATAATTATGTACAGAAGATGCCCAGGTTATACCAGCATGGTCCATTTCACTATATACAAGGAGATGTATAACTTATACCGGCTGTACATATATAATTATATACTGGAGATACCCAGGTTATACCAGCTGTGTATATATATAATTATATACAGGAGATACCCAGGTTATACCAGCATGCTCCATATCACTATATACAAGAAGATGTATAACTTATACCAGCTGTACATATATAATTATATACAGGAGATACCCAGGTTATACCAGCATGCTCCATATCACTATATACAGAAGATGTATAACTTATACCAGCTGTACATATATAATTATATACTGGAGATACCCAGGTTATACCAGCTGTGTATATATATAATTATATACAGGAGATACCCAGGTTATACCAGCATGCTCCATATCACTATATACAAGAAGATGTATAACTTATACCAGCTGTACATATATAATTATATACAGGAGATACCCAGGTTATACCAGCATGGTCCATATCACTGTATACAAGAAGATGTATAACTTATACCAGCTGTACATATATAATTATATACAGGAGATGCCCAGGTTATACCAGCATGCTCCATATCACTGTATACAAGAAGATGTATAACTTATACCAGCTGTACATATATAATTATATACAGGAGATGCCCAGGTTATACCAGCATGGTCCATATCACTGTATACAAGAAGATGTATAACTTATACCAGCTGTACATATATAATTATATACAGGAGATGCCCAGGTTATACCAGCTGTACATATATAATTATATACAGGAGATACCCAGGTTATACCAGCATGGTTCATATCACTATATACAAGAAGATATATAACTAATACCAGCTGTACATATATAATTATATACAGGAGATACCCAGGTTATACCAGCTGTACATATATAATATTATACAGGAGATACCCAGGTTATACCAGCATGCTCCATATCACTATATACAAGAAGATATATAACTTATACCAGCTGTACATATATAATTATATACAGGAGATGCCCAGGTTATACCAGCATGGTCCATATCACTATATACAGGAAGATGTATCACGTATACCAGCTGTACATATATAATTATATACAGGAGATACCCAGGTTATACCAGCTGTACATATATAATCATATACAGGAGATGCCCAGGTTATACCAGCATGCTTGCGCAACGCAAAAGTTAAGACATGACCTATCTTTTGCTTTATATTGCCAATCACGGACCCATTGACATGAATGGGATTCACCCGGCCAGTGTCCATGCGTTACAGAACCCAATTTGCGGTCCGCAGCACGGGGCACACTCGGTCGTGTGAATGAGCCCTCATAGTTATGATTATAGTGTTATCATAACTGGATAACAGCCCGTCATCATAGTGTTAGCCATGGTGGTTGTCACTTCCCTTCCCCCACACGGCAGTCCTGCAGTTTGCGGTTATACAGAGATTCCGGCCTCCATTGAAATCCTGGCAGTAAATCGTGTCTTAATTAGGATTATTTAATTGGGGGCCTGATCTGGTGAATTCCTCTCCATCGGCAGGATCTGTCATGGCAGTGAACTCGATTAAGACGCAGACCTCGGGGTTAATGAAAGGACATTGTGACCCGCGGACCCTAACCCAATCTATATGCAAATGAGAGGTGCCTTATGGTCGTCCTGTGCCCGTCACCTGCTTCACCACCTAGTGGGCATGAAAATGGCCGACATCATCTCACATGGCGCCTGTAAAGGTCCAGTGCATGCAGAAACCATGGGGCTCCAGAGCAGATTAGGCCTCACTACCCTAACAATAAGGGGGCAGGGAGGAATGGATGCTCCTGTGGGGTGCAGGGTTGTCATGGTGACCTCGTGAGGCGATTTTCATCTATACCTACATCCTCCTGTCCTGAATAATGGCCTTATGTTGTGACTGCCGCACACAAGAAGAGGGTGTGACTATACCTGTGACAACTGCACATCTGACTATATAAATATACAGACATGGTGGCCGAGTGGTTAGCGCTGGGGTCCTAGGGTCTCAGTCCAACCAAGGACAACACCTGCATGGAGTTTGTATGTTCTCCCTATGTTTTGGTGGGTTTCCTCCCACACCCCAAAGACATACTGGGGAGTGGTCAGAAAGTAACATGTCCTCAGTAAAAGACACTTGAAAATCCATCTGGGGTTTGTAGAAGAAAAAAAAAAGCACTGAAAGGAGTCTCAGACTGTGAGAAAACAGATTCTCTGGTCTAATGAAACCAAGATTTAACATTTTGGTCTCAATTCTAAGTGTCTGGAGGAAACCAAGCCCTGCTCATCACTTGCCCAATACTATACCTACAGTGAAGCATGGTGATGGCAGCGTCATACTGGAGGGACAGGGAGACCGGTCAGGGTGGAGCTGAATGGAGCAGAGTACAGAGCTCTGGACCTCAGACTGAAGGATCAGCTTCCAACAAGACAATGACCCTGAGCACACAGCCAAGACCACACAGGAGCGGCTGAGGGACAACTCAGTGAATGGCTTGAGTGGACCAGCCAGAGACCTGAACCCAACAGAACATCTCTGGAGAGACCTGAAGATGGCTGTCCACCGACGGCCCCCATCCAACCTGACAGCTGGAGAGGATCTGCAGAGTAGAAAGGCAAAGAATCCCCAAATACAGACGTGCAAACCTTGTGGCCTCATCCCCAAGAAGGAGGCTGGAATCAAAGGGGCTTCAACCAAGTCCTGAGTAAAGGGGCTGAAAACTTATGTCCTGAGTGAAGGGGCTGAATACTTATGTCCTGAGAAAAGGGGCTAAATACTTAGGTCCTGAGTAAAGGGGCTGAATACTTATGTCCTGAGTAAAGGGGCTGAATACTTATGTCCTGAGTAAAGGGTCTGAAGACTTAGGTCCGGAGTAAAGGGTCTGAATACTTATGTCCTGAGTAATGGGTCTGAAGACTTATGTCCTGAGTAAAGGGGCTGAAGATGTATGTCCTGAGTAAAGGGGCTGAAGACTTATGTCCTGAGTAAAGGGGCTGAATACTTAGGTCCTGAGGAAAGGGGCTGAATACGTATGTCCTGAGTAAAGGGGCTGAATACTTAGGTCCTGATTAAAGGGGCTGAATACTTATGTCCTGAGTGAAGGGTCTGAAGACTTCTGTCCTGAGTAAAGGGGCCGAATACTTATGTCCTGAGTAAAGGGGCTGAATACTTATGTCATTGCAAGATTTTAGTTTTTTTCTAATGTTTTTTATTTTATTTATTTTAGCACAAAGAGCAACATAAAATGTGAAAAAAGTGAGAGTCTGAAGCTTTTCGGGGATGCTTTGTAGATATATACGGTATATGCTCAATATGGAAGGCTGCCTGCTGATAACACTAATAGACATCTGTCTCCTTAACCCTCGTGTGACTGGATAATATCTGCATCGTCTCCAGTGCTGCAGCTAATTACAGACAGGCTTTGAGAGGCATTTCTGGAAGACTTAATGAGGGAGGTGCAGAGACGGCGTCATACGAGGATTGAGGAAAATTGGATGCCATCATCTTGCGGGTTCTCACCCCTGGGTCTTTAATCTCTGCGACAAATCAGATGCAGATCACGGATTGCAGAGAGGGGTCCGAGCTCACACAGCCGGGGGAAGGAGTGGCCTTTACACTGCAAAATAAGTATACCTACCTAAATAGGGTCCATAATTCTTGCTGATTAATCTGATAATATGTCTTTATAGTATACAGTTCTAAATCCTCTGCCTAGACATAGCGTTCAAGGATAAAATTTGTTCTCCCTCCAGCCACCACTAGAGGGAGCTCAGAGGTGTACTGAACTGTATTCATCTGTATGCAATGAGCTCCCCCTAGTGGTGGCTGCAGGCAAAAAATAATTGGACTATGTCATTAAATGACTGTGAAGGGAAGTCGGGGATTTGGAGTTCTGTATCCCTGGGGGTCCCAGCAGTGTTATGTTGCTAATTGAGGAGCAGAAGATCCCTTTAAGGCACCAAATATCATAAAATACCTGCAGATGGAGTACCGGTGCCGGTCAAATTAGAGTCATTGTAGATGCACAGACCCAAATGGAACCAGTTTTGCAGCTCAGCCATCTTTCTGGAGCCCTATAAGATACAAGTCGACATGTAAGGAAACGAAAAATTCTTTATAGACCCCATCCAGGTGCACGATGAGCCCCCCTTACTTCCTGATCTTCACCCCTCTAGGGCTGTGTAATTTTATCTTACTGGGTGGTTTAGACTTCTGCTAGTTAAAATATTTGAATTTAAAGGGCAAGATCATTATGGTTATCTGTTTTGTTTGTGCCATTGGAAATACTTCAGTAGACATTGTGCACATATATGGAAGAATGATGTGGTCTACACTCCTTCCTAGCTTGGGTGCGAAGAGCTTATAATTGCCAATGTTGGAATGGTCTGCACATTGAGACTTCTCCGCTGTTAAATTGCAGCAGTGCCATCTGCTGGTCAAACAGCAGAACTGCACACTGTGAAACCGATATCATGCAGGGGATTCTAAAAATGTAACAACCACATGGAGTATTATGGAAAAATGGCTGCTTGTGGGTAATAATAAGTTTGTATTACAGTGGGTAAGTCTTAAAGAAACGCTCACGTGACCTCATAGTAATTATCTGACAGACCTGTAGGCTGGGCATGCACCTCTGGAGTCTGCTTGCCGCATACATTGGACTTGCAAGTGGGAACTAAGCCATATGGATGTATACAGCTGTAATAGATCTGCAGGAGGGGTTAAGTGATGCACAGAGAACTGCAACATTGTTGCAACTTTGGCTGTGTACTAAATTGTAGCAAATTTAGAAAGGTGGGAGGGGCTCTGACTACCCTACTGAGAGCCCAACTTTCCACAGCACAGCATAGGTTTCATCTTTACTCAGCTTTTCCAAGAGAAATAAGCAGAAAATGTCATAGAAACCATTTGCAATGTTTCTAGTCATCATCTGAATGATGCGATTTCCCATAAAATTTTGACGTGGACGCGACTTTAAAGAAAGTTTACGTCTTTGGGGCTTTATTACGACTTCCTCATCCGTTATATTGTGGCTCTAAGCTGCTGAATTGAACATGAATTTCCAGAATAGGCATATGACCTCCAGCGACCATGAGCTCCCAAGTGTAAAAACCCTGGCAAGCAGCTCTCCCATCTTCTAGAGCATGGTATGGCGGAACGGAGGATTAACAGCCATCAAACTGCAGTCGACTATAGCAAGTGACGTCCAACTAGACCATTATAACCCCGTCTGTCAGACATTACACCGGAGGACTCACATGCAATGGACCTGGGCTCTGTCTATATTGTAACTTCTCAGGCTGTATGTAGCAGAGCTGAGTTTATTGTCTGGCACAAGCCCTTCTGATACTGGAGAGTAATATAGTCATTTACAGATTGAAAATGACCATCAGAAGTCCCTATGACCGGTATGATGCCCCTTTGCTGAGGGATGTAGATATCTTTAAGTAGAATTGACATACCAAGCCGCTAACTATGCCCAATAAATCTAAATAGTATTACCCCCTCCCAGAAAAGTCTAGCAGTAAATACCTTGACGATGCTGCTACCTCTGCTCCTGTCTCCGTCAGTGACTCTCGCAGTCTCTCCAATCAATGCTCTACCGAGCTACAATCAGGGTTTTGTGTGATCCTGGGCAGCTGTGAAATGCAAGCAGCCAATGGGGGCACAAAGCCCTCCGCCACCAGCAGACGAAAAGCAAAGCATCAGTGCACGCATTCTCCATGCCACGATGCCAGGTGACGACTAAACTTGATGCAGTAGAGGATGGGGACAGCAAGACAGAATCATCCCGCAGAGTGGACTGGCACCTAATATACAGGGGTATTCATGAACTGTAATGGGGGTAAAGGGAGGATCTACTATAAAAGCCCTACTGGGAACTCATTCCTTTCTATAATCCGTAAATAGCTATATTCTGGTACATAGGAGCAGTATTATAGTAGGTATATTCTTGTACATAAGAGCAGTATTATAGTAGTTATATTCCTGTACATAAGAGCAGTATTATAGTAGTTATATTCCTGTACATAAGAGCAGTATTATAGTAGTTATATTCTGGTACATAGGAGGCAGTATTATAGTAGTTATATTCTTGTACATAAGAGCAGTATTATAGTAGTTATATTCTGGTACATAGGAGGCAGTATTATAGTAGTTATATTCTTTGTCAATTTTCTTTTTATTGACGACATGAGCAAGTAATGGTACAACACTGCCTCGACAGCCACAGCAGAGGAGTCGCAGGCAGGAATAAG
>JAKVIS010002505.1:0-22502 GCA_033119425.1 Bufotes viridis | reverse complement strand
TCATGCTAAGCTGCCACTTTAGGGACTGAAAAGGCGATGACAAGTTCTCCTTAAATTCTATGAATACACGGTATGCAATAAGCTCCCTCTAGTGATGGCTTGGAGTTACCCAGAAATTTACCTCTGTCTATGCAGGTGTTTTGGAGAGCTTGGTCAGAAAAAAAACGATGTGCCCCCCCCTATGGCAATATACTGATTTATTAAACAGTACAAAGATTAGCGCGGTACCTAGAGAATGTGCAAGCACTGGACAAGCTTCTGTAAGGATTTCTGTGAGAGCAGTCACGTCTGAATGCTCCTTTTCTAAGATGAGTAACCTGAAAAGCAAGACCAGGAAATTTAGAAAAACAAATTAGAAGGCAAAATGATAAAATACAACAGGATTCAAAAACAAGTCTCTTCATTTGCTCAATGATGGCTAGTTATGAAAATAGCGAAGACATATAAATAGGTGTTAATACTGTTGTAGTGAATATCTTTCAGGTCTAGCTCACAGAGTTTATACCCAAGGAAAATGCAGACGGGCCATGAGGAAGCCACCTTCCATTGTTTTCAATGGGAGGCCATGCACACATTCTTGTGGCCGGTTTATCTTCCGCAACCGTGTCAAGAAAGGACATATTCTTTATTGGAGCAGTTTTTGCATGGCTGCTGGAAGCTGTGACTGGTGTTCGCTCGCAGTACAATGGGACTAAACCACAAGCAAATCCGCCACATTCAAATTGAAACACTGCAGCAGAAAACAGAGGGGTTTCTGTGGAGGGATATGCAGCAGATTTTGCCAAAGGTAAAATCTTCCGGGTACACTAGCCCTTACAGGTAAACTGGATGTGAAAAAAAACTAGTATAGTCTCAGATGTATTGCATCTTCTATTTCTGCTTCTGCTAAAATAGCATAGTGCAGACTTACTGAATCATTACTCTGTAGGCGCCATTTGAAGACGATCATTTTATATTTATTTTATGCACTTATACAGCTCTACTATATTCCGCAGTGCTTTACAGACATTAGTATCACACTGTCCCCAATAGGGCTCACAATCTAAGTGCCCTATCAGTATGTCTTTGGATTGTAGGAAACCGGAGTACCCGGAGGAAACTCAGGCAAACGAAGGAAGAAAATACAAACTCCATGCAGAGGTCGGATTCAAAACTAGGACCCCAGCGCTGTAACCACTAACCACTGAGCCACCGTGCTGCCCATAAGCTGTGCATTGCTGCATGGAACACATAAGTAGGTGCAATAAATGTAACTTATATTACATATTAAAAGGACGACACCAAAATGTTTTACTATGTTGAAACTAGAGAATGAGGAAAAACAAGGAAATAAATCACTTTCTTTTAACCTCTTCCTGACATGGCAATTTTCCATTTTTGGTTTTTACTCCTTGTCTTCACATAGTCGTATGAGGGCTTGTTTTTTTATAGGACAGGTTGTACTTTCTGATGCCACAAATTAAGGGCTCATGGCCGCATCATGTTTTGCAATCCGCAAATTGCAGAACGGAATGGGCCGCCCATACTAGAAATGCCTATTGTTGTCCGCAACGGATGTCTTTTGCGGCCCCATTGAAGTGTGTGCATGAGCCCTTATACTGTATATGATGTAGTGAGAAGTTGGAAAACAAAAAATTCCAAATGTGGTGTAATTGGAAAAAAAAATGCAATCCTGCCACAATTTTATTACTTTTGTTTTTATGGAGTTCACTTTGCAGTAAAACTGACCTGTTCCCTTCATTCTCTGTATCAGTACTATTACAGCGATACCACATTTATATAGATTTTCTTACGTGTTAATACTGAAACAAATAAATTAAACCTTTGGAAAGAATAATTTTTTTCTTTTCACTGCCATTATCTAGACCCCCATAACTTTTTTTCTAGTTGCGTCTACTGAGTTGTGTGTAAGCTCATTTTTTGTAGGACCATCTGTAGTTTTTATTAATACCATTTTGGGGTGTGTAAGACTTTTACTTTTAAAGCAAATTGGCCATATTGATTTTTTTTTCCTGTTACGCCATTCACTGTATGTGATAATTTTTTAAATATTTTTTGGGAAAAGGGGGTGATATATACCATATTTATATATATATAGAAGAAAAATTGCACCACTGGCTCTTCAGTGAGAGAGTGGGTGCATGTTCTTAAGGGAATAGGCTTCCTACCCCAATAATAGTCCAGAAAATGAACAGCACTCCGGTAAAAAGTGAACAAAAAACTCCTTTATTCACCCGTACGGTGCAACCTTTCGGCTCAGTGCTAGAGCCTTTTTCAAGGCTGGACTATATATATAATATATATATTTTTTTTTTTGTTTTCTTTGGGTCCTCAAATTGCAATTTGATTAAATGAATGGAATTTTATCCATTACAACATACTGTACAAAGATCGATATAGTCCAACACAGTGCTGCCACCTGGAGGCTTGCATTGGAATATACCAGTCATAGGCCTAGTACAGGCTCTGGCTTATTACTGCAATGGAATGCCTTCCCTGATCTCAGCCAGGGGTAGACTGTCCTGACTGGAAAGTGCACGCGTTTCTGTGTTTTTTTGCGAATCAGTTGCCGTGGTCACATATGTTTCACATTAAAACTACAATATCATGTAAGGCTGTAAGCAACCTATGTAAAAACTAACGGAAGCTCAGATGCAGATGTGAACAGTTTTTCTGTGATTTATTAAAGTTAACATTTTAAGAAGAGTAATGGCAAAAATCACATTGTAAAATAAATGATATTTAGCTTCATGGTGACCAAACTTACCCCTGAAAATATACGTTCATGGACTGAAGGACAGCATGCTGGACTTTCCACGTGCTTAGCTTCAACCTTTCACACATTAACTTGCAAACTTCAAAACGGTAGCAACCTATGAAAAACAGCAATGAGGCATATGTACAGTTTTTTGTTGTTCCAAACATTTTATTGAAGGTTGTTTAACATTTTTCATCATATATAAACCATTGTAGCATAAGGTAAATAAATGCAGGAAACATAAAGAAGCCTAACAGTCTAGGTGTATCCCATAGAAGCTATGGCACATATGCATCAACAGTATATACAGTCCTCTTAGAAGTGGCCATTATAGCCAACAGGAAAAATGTGAAGGGGATTTTAATGACCTCAGGATAGGTCATCAATATCAGACCGGCGGGGGCTGACTCCCAACACCCTTGCTGATCAGCTGTTTGAAGAGAAGGCTGCGCTCGTGCAAGCGCTGCCTTCCCTTTATTGTTTATCTGCTCGCCGCCAACATCGCATCGGTAAGCAGTTGTAATTACAAAACAGAAAATTGCAGGGTCGGGAGGGGGTTAATAAAAAAAAATAATGATGGCATTCTTATGGGAAAAACAAGTGCAGTCATAATGCACAGTTCTGTACCCATAGCAACAAATCAAGTTTTGGGTATCAATTCCTGGACATGAGATGCAACTGGGGGTGCTATGGGCAACATTTTTTTCTGCACCAGCATTCAGATGTATCGTGATATCTTGGTCTTGGTATAACTTACGCTGTGTGTCAAGATTTCTGGGCCAGGTCTTGCCTAGAGTTGAGAAGGCACACAATAGAGATTCTGTGTGCAATTCTTTTGCCTTTTCATTCTCATCGTCTTCATCCTCCTCTTTCTTTGGTGATCTAGCCCCCACAGTTTCCTTAGAAGCCTGGGTACACAACAATGAATGAAACAAGACATTTTATAGGATGTTCACTGAAAGAAATCATCTGGCAGGAAGATCACGTACTCCTATCAGAACGCCCTCTTTTGTTGTTAATTTAAAGTCTGGATGAAGTAAATGTTCAAGATAAATTTCTGTTTTGGGCCCATTGACACAACGGATTTTACAGTATAATTTTAGCGTGGACAGCTGCACCTAAATTTTGCATCCTTTCTGTCTCCCATTCATTTCAGGCAGTGCTGAGGATTGTGGAGCAACGGCTTAAAGCCACGGCAGCGCCGAGATGGGACATGTTCCTTCTTGGTGCGGTCTCAAGCCGCCGGTCTGCGATCCTCAGCACTGCCTACTAGAAAGGATGTGGCCACTGGTCGGTTTTGGCAAAATTTCAGTGCAGCCAGAGCTACTTTGTAAATTCGACTGTGTTAACGGGCCTCAAACAGTGAGAATCATAGGTTAATTACATGGCAATAAACATTTTTATTGTTCAGGTGACTATTTTTTCCTTAACATCTCTAATTTTAGCCCCATCATGACCTACGAGAGTGTGTATAGAGCATGCTCAAATCCAGCCCTTTAATCCCTGAGGAGCCACTGGTCAATAGCGACCAATGCATCTGAGCATTTGTCTTTCCTGTGATGCAGCCGTTATCATGGCAGCCAGGGGCCTAGCGAATGCCTCCAGGCCTGCCATGTTAGTGCTCCATCCATCCACTCTGCGTCCGGAAGGGTATAATAGTTTAACAGTAAAGGGTGTAACAGTATAACAGTAAAATAATACACTTCAAAACAGAAGTATTGCAGTATACTGTACAAGTGATCAAACAATCACAGCTTCCATTTTTTAACCCCTTAAGGACGACCGCTATACATATATAGCAAAAGTCTGGGGTTTGAGGAATGGGTAGCTTAGCTCGTAAGTTTAACCCCTCAGATGCCGTGGTCAATTGCAACCTTGGCTTCAGAGCAGTGAAACCCTGGGAGTGCTGCACATAATGAATATCACATTGGCTACAATGGTAATTCAATGCAGTCTATGGGAGAAGCAATCACACTTTAAAAAAAAAAGAGAACGCCGTGACAGAATACAAAAATCAAAATGACCGATTCACTGTTTGGGGGGTATGGAGGTCAGAATATGGCAATGCAAAGAAAAAAAATGATTCTTTTTCAAAGTTTATTTATTTTGAATATATTAAAACAGAAGAAAAACTATATAAATGTGGTACTGCATAGGGAACACCATAAAAACTAAACCCATAAAACAGTGGCAGAATTATGTTTTCTTTTTTTACTCCAATTCCACCACATTGAATTTTTTTCCACATTCCTACTACATCGTATGCAATATTAAATAGTGCCATTAAAAAATACAACTTGTCCCACAAAAAAAAAAAAAAAAAAAACTACAGCTATGTGAACGGAAAAAATAAAGTTATGGCTCCTAGAAGGCAAGGAGTAAAAAAAAAATGTAAATGCAAAAAAATTTGCACAGTCCTTAACGTGTTAAAACTATATGTTAAAAATTTCAAAAAAACCCCACCCTTTTCTTTTTATACTAAAATGCGATTACGATTAGTATCGCCACATCCTGAAATGTCGGAAATATGAAAATATGACGTTATTTAACCTGCGCATCCTATCCCAGTGCCAGAAAAGCCTATTCTTGATCACCTCACTACCTGAATAACTGACTTAGGCCTCATGCACACGGCTGTGTGCGGACCGTGGTATCCCGGCCTGGAATCCAGCTGACAGCAGGAGCGCACTTCTGCAGTTACTGTAGTCCAGCGGCGGCATGAAGCGCACGGCGTCATAGTAACCAATGACGGCGTGCGCTCCTGCTGTCAGCTGGATTCCAGGCCGGGATACCACGGTCCGCACATGGCCGTGTGCATGAGGCCTTAAAGGGGTTGTCCAACATATGGAGACATTCCTGCAATGATGTCATCATCATGTGATCAGGGCAGGAATAAAGTGCATTGCAGGTGAAGGACCTGTGATGATATCATCATGTGGCCAGTGGAGGGAGACAGAGCTCAGTAGTGGAAAGTAATGTTCACTGATTCCCTAAATTAACAATCTGGACATGCTGGGAGTTGTAGTTCTCTCCTCTTACAATATCCACTGATGCTGTATAATAACAGTCTGGTAATGCTGGGGGTTCTAGTTCTCTCCTCTTATACCCTCTCCCTGTAATGTCAAATTGTGTTCCAGAATAACAGTCTGGACATGCTGGGAGTTGTAGTGTTCTCCTCTTTTACCCTCCATGTATTGCCCACTAATTTTCAGCAATAAGGTCTGTTTTACACTGCCGGCAGTAGTTCCAGCAGGCTGTCAGAGATCTCTAGGTCCGGCATTGCTGGAGGTTACCGGAATGCCTGCCGATCAAAATGCACCCACAGAGCTCCGGCAGACTGTTCTCTGCCAGAACAGCTTGCGGAAGCTACTGCCAGCAGGTCTAAGCTGTTATGTGATATGTAGTCCTCTTGTCACTATTATGATGTTCTGCAGCAGTTGAGGTGTGTATTAGGCTTTGTTCACATCTGACGTTCGCTGTTCTGCTCTGTCATAGAAGCACAACAACTAAAATCATGGTAGTGCCGGATCTGGCGCCTCCGGACATGGTGGCCATCACCCATCATGGTGATTTTTTTTGTATGCCCCTGGTGACAAGATCCATTTAAGATTGGAATACCATTTTTAAGTGGAAAATAATCAAAAGTGACATCTCACATGAGCTTTGACTCTGATCTCCAATACTAGTGTAGTCGAATCAATTCAACACCACTCAAAAATTTCTCTCTCAGGATCTCTGATTCTAAAGAAAGGCCAATTCCTGCTACATGTTTATGGTATATCACATGATCGTGAATATGTAGGAAGAAAACGTGGATTCTAACCCATCCACTAGTGACAGAGGCTCCAAACTACTTTTGTTAGCTTATATAAAATGTAGGACCCTTTTTTTTATCAGATTCTAATAATGTAGATTGTACCTTCTTTATCAAGGGAAATAGGATATCGGCCACTTCTTGGAAGCGATCCTCCTTTGTGGATTCTAGTACATCTGCAGCACACTTCAGGGCTACCATCTTGTACTTAACATTTTCTTTCCGGCACTCTTTTAACACTGCCTGAATAATATCGTCTATTCTTTGTTGTCCAGGAACTGGTTCTTTCAGCTGTTCACTGTGAAGAGCAATCAAGACGATCACATACTAGGAAAATCTCAAGGTTTAGATGTGAAAAAGAAATCAACTTCACCATATTTTCTGCATATATGATTTCTATGCTTAAACAATATATCTTTTACTAAAGCCTAACTAGAAAATTTCTGTTCTTGCACAAAATGACTGTTACAAGAAATACAGTCAGGAACACTCTTATTTGCTGAAAATGAATGGACTTCCTCAACCAATGGACCACAACACCTGACTGCGTTGGGTCCCTTCTCAACTCAAACTCTAGAGTTATACTGAGCATGTGCGGCTTCTGGACTGCCGTTCCAACTTATAGTAATGAGGGACAAGTGTTTAGTCTGATGCTATACACACCCCCTTAACCTGATGTAACTGTGCACACCATTTATGCTACATACTGGTGATATCGCTTGGTCACGTCAATGTCAGATAGGTGCGGACTCAGTCCTATCTCCCGAACAGGGCCCCCAAAGTGAACGGAGAGCAGCAGCTCATGTGTGGCCACCCTCCAATTACCGCTATGGGAGTTAAAAACTCAGCTGAGCGCCAGCTTTGCTATTTCCGGCAGTCCCACAGTGGTGAACGGAACGGTGGCTGCACTTGTACTGTGTGCTCTCCTTTTAAAAAATAACCAGGCACACTGACTTGACTATTTTCAGAACTCCGATGTCAGTGAATGGAGAGCACACCGCGCATGCTCTGTGTGCTCTCCTTCACTTTCGGGGGTCCCGTTCTTGAGAAAGGAGCAGAGCAGGTGCCAGAGGTGGATGGCATATTCTAGTGATATGCCACCAATTTCTAAGGCCAACCCCTTTCAGGTACAGAGCTCTGTGACGCATGAGATACTAGAGCCTACCTTACTATTTGGTGGCCATGTTCAATTTTACAAACACAAAGTGAGTTGAAAAAAAGACACACGTCTATTGAGTTTAACTTTATTGCAGATCTGTCACTTATTAAAGCCAGTAGACCAAATGTGCTGCGGGGCCAATCTCCAGGAAATGTGCCAAACGTTTACTAGAGAGAACGCAGTGGACTCATGAATATCATTTCCAGTGTTCCACCACTTTTCTCATTTCTGAGTGACCAGCAAATAGGCCAAGTCTGTTCTATGAGCTTGACAGACACCAAAAGAGTTTCCTTCTGGTAACTGCCAGGCTGGCACATGTCGCCTAACTAGCCAGGACTGCAAAAAAAGTATACAGCACAGTATAGAATAACAGCTGATGGGTAAAGTATACAACTGTATGGCATTCTGTTTCATACATCGATCATAGAACATACGTCAAAGGGTTACCAAAAACGCAATGTGAATAGAAGATAAATTATACTCGTCCAAAATTCACTATGCTGTAAGTACAAACTTAGGCTTTGGGGTTTATGCAGGTATAATTATAAAAAAAAAAACTATAAGAATATTGTTATAGATTGAACAATACTGGACAAGTAATAGCACTCACCTACAACTAGAAACCACTGTCCCAATAGCTTTCAGAAGCTCTTCCTAAAATATATAGGAATATAACATCAGCAGCAGGAACGCAGATGCATTCAATAAGCAGGTATGTACATTTCAGTGGATCATCCACCACGGAACACTTTCCATCTAGATAGCCGTACAATCCTGTGGGGTTTATCGGTCACAGAACAAACTTCCGTAGTTACACGTTAAACTTCAGTCCTCTTGGAGCTGCCTGGTGGGAATGGTTTATTCCAGGGATGCCCAACCTGCGGCCCTCCACCTGTTGCAAAACTAAAACTCGCAGCATGCTTGGACAGCCTACAGCTATTAGGGCATGCTGGGAGTTGTAGTTTTGGGACAGCTGGATTGCCGCAGGTTGAGTATCCCTGGTTTATTCAAATAAATATGTCTTCAGCAGATGTACTGCTATATGTAATGTTTATAAATCTAGTTCTGGACATAACTGGAAGCGCTATGTTTGACTTCACCATGTATACATGAAACAAGAGAGGTACTGCTTTCATAAGACAGCACCGCAGAATACTGCATCTGTATCACTAAGCTAGAAACCCTATATCTAAAAGGGCTACTACTTATACTGACTTACACATTATAGGAAGTTCAGTCCATACCTTCCCAGTCCAAGTTCTTCCAGGTAAACCCTGCAAGAGAGTGCCAATCACCATTCCCAAGTGTGGAGGAACCAGCGACCCAGTTTGTTGCTTTGCAATTGAAGCCATGGCAGCGGCTCCTTGTGCTTTCATCTTCCAGGACGGAGACTGCAGGGCTTTCTGCGAAATGTCTATTAACTCCTTCATGTACAATCGAATGCCACCACTGATGCTTCCTGCATGTGTTAAATAATGATAATTAGTTTTTTAGGCTAGTTTTACATCTGCATTTAACTGATCAGGCAGGCTGTTGCGGCATAGGAACAGTCTGCTGGTATTCATCGGATCCGGCCTACCCAGATACTGCCATTTACCTCCAGACCCACTGATTATAATGAGATTCGGACGGTTTCCGGCATGAGTGATGGGTTTCAGCTGAACAAAAACCAGTGCATGCAGGGGAGGAAGCAGTTAACAAGGGCTAACTGCAATGCATCATGGTGGGTGTAGGTGGTTGACCTGACTAATGCTTCCCACCCACAGAAACGGAACACAGAAGTCCTCCAGATAATCAAGCAAAACAGTTTTACGTTTGTGGGATAATCCTTTTAATGAAATGATCCCTTTCGTTCTGGAGATATCCAATTAGGAACTGCCACTGGAACACCAATATGTTCAGTGGGGGGGGGGGGCCTTAAGTACATATGGGAGACTGGCGTTTTAGAAGGTCCTTACAACTCACCACTGGCACTTGATGCACCTGAGTTATGTAGCGCATCCACCACTGGCATAGAAAATGATAAATGAGACAGGCCAGTCGGCCTGCCACCTAGGGCCCCCCGCCCTCCTTTTTTGCCGTATATCTATTGATAAATGACCCCCATAATCTTTAGATAAACTTTTGTAATAGTTCTGGGAATCCAAATCTGTTCCCCAGCTCCAGGTCTGCAGAATACTTTACATACCAGGCACGTTTTCCTGCCACACTTCTCTCCACAGGTTTGTGGAGTCTTCTTTTTCTCCTTTCTCGTCATCCGAAACCTCATGCATTGCCAGGAAGGCCAATGGCAACACCATGCCTGCGTGGTTCTTTAGCACATCAGGGCTGTAGCGGCTGATGGCATGGACTGTTAAACTGCATCCAGTTCTGTATGCTGGCTCTGTAGAGAGGACATGGAAGAGCAGGTTAAATATTGAGACCAGTTTAGGTGAAATTATGTTAAATGTAAATTAGCATGGCTTACTGCAACATTTATAATTAGGCAACTTCCAAAATACACCAGCCATTGCAGTATTTTTTTTAATCGGTCAGGTTTTATTGGATTTTACAGGTAAAAAACAGTATAACACACAACTGTTGCACTGTAATACATTAACTTCCATTGATTCTGATTTATTTTCAGAAGTATAGACCAAGGATCAGCAGCCTCTGGCTCTCCAGATATCGTAACTACAGCAATGCTCCATTTACTTCTATTGGAGTTCCAAAGATTGATGAGCTAATGTGCATGCTGTGAGTTGTCAGAGAAGCGCTGGAGGTTACTGCCCCTGGTATAGACCGTAGAAGAGCAAGTTCTTGTCTATAAAAGGCTGTTTATACCGATGTACATGAGAATTCAAAACAAACTGCGGTACATTTACTACCGCCATTTTACAAGTCAGCCTTAGCAAAAAAAAAAAACAAAAAAAAACAAAAAAACCCTGGTGGAGGAATATCCGACCAATGTATTAAGAGGGGTATGCCTCTTAATAAATGTGTTCCATCTTCTACTGTTCATGCGCCAGAACTAAAATCTGCTCCGAGAGCTGAAGTGGATTTCTGGTGTAATGTGTGTCCTGGCGCACATGTTAAATATACCCTCAGAAACAGCATTTGTGACAACATTTTTGACTTTTCTTTAGCAGAAAACTGGTTTAGAATTATAGTAAATGACCCCTATTGACTAACATTAAAGAAAAGTTTGAATTCACTTTAAAGCACTGTATACATGTTTTCTTATGGAATGAAGATGATTAAAGGCTATGTACACATCCAGAGGCATTTTGTCATGATTGCATTTTACTAATTTTGGGCTACAAATCATTTTTTTCAATTGGTCTTCATATAAATGTTTCAGCCATTTTTAAGCTACAAGGGTTAACAAATGAGTCTGTTTGCAAGCTGTCAGAGTCCTTTTTTTACCTGACAGCTCATGTTTAGCTATTATCTCTTTATCTCCTGACCTCAAACACTTAAGGCTACTTTCACACTTGCGTTTTTTGCGGATCCGTTATGGATCTGCAAAAATGCTTCCGTTACAATAATACAACTGCAGGCATCCGTCATGAACGGATCCGATTGTATTAGGTCTTCTATAGACATGGGGGATGGATCCGTTTTCTATTGTGCCAGATTGTGTCAGAGAAAACGCTGCCTGAAGCGGAGCCAAACGTTTGGCTCCGCTTCAGGCAGCGTTTTGGTGTCCGCCTCCAGAGCGGAATGGTGACTGAACGGAGGCAAACTGATGCATTCTGAGCGGATCCTTTTCCATTCAGAATGCATTAGGGCAAAACTGATCTGTTTTGGACCGCTTCTGAGAGCCTATAATGGATCTCACAAATGGAAAGCCAAAACGCTAGTGTGAAAGTAGCCTAAGCCATATTCTTATCAATTTGATAAACTGAGTTAAAATGAATGTTTACAAGAACAAATAATCAGAGATAAGAGCTACACGAGTCATTATCTTGATGGGATTCATAGAAAACAACAAGTGACAAATTGCAAACAGACTGATTTCTAACCCTTGTAACTCAGAAATGGCTGAACAGTTGTAAAAAAAAAAAAATGAAATCATAATTGCCCTGAAGGTGTCCATAGCCTTTAAGTTCTGTGTGGGTTTTTACCTTTTTTAACCTCTGATACTCCACCACGCTTTAAAAGCTGCCATCTTTTTTTCAGGGGATTAAGTCTTGTATTTAGCCCAGAATTACATCCCAGGAATGGTTTTGTCCTGCCCAGTCCACCTATTATCTCCCTGAACTGCCCAACTAGTACACCTCATCTCTCCCTGTATATTCATAATAACCCAACTACTACACCTTCCCACTGCACCTCCTTGTGTGAATTTCACTTGTATGCACTATTACCTGGCCCACATACATGACATCACAGATGCGGACATGTACATTGGTGAAGGCAGCCAGCTAGGAAACATGATATGTAGATTGTATGTTTTTTTTTTTTTTTTAATACCCAGCATTACTAAAAGAGGAAAGACTAGATCAAGTGATCCTCTGCAAAAATCGGCAGATCTGGACTGAAAATGAATAAAGATTAAATGAACAAGTAAGAAAAGACAAAGGTGGGAATTGCCTTAGGCTACTTTCATACTAGCGTTTTAGTTTTCAATAGGGAAAAAACATAACTGAACAGAACGCAATGCTCCAAAATGCATTCCGTTCTGTTCTCATACCGGAGAGCAAACCGCAGCATGCTGCAGTTTGCTTTCTGTCCTGGGATGCGGAGCAAGTCAATGGGGACGGATCTGTTTCATCTGACACAATAGAAAACGGATCCGTTCCCCATTGACGTTCAATGGAGTTCATGACGGATCCGTCTTAGGTATGTTAAAGATAATACAACTGGATCCGTTCATAATGGATGCAGATGGTTGTATTATCAGTAATGGAAGCGTTTTTGCTGAACCCTGCCGGACCTAGCAAAAACGCTAGTGTGAAAGTAGTCTTATCCATAAAAACAAAGTCCCAGAAAACCCTTTTAACTAACAAAGAAAAAATCTGTTTTGATGTTGCTCACCCTCCTTTTCCATATACCAGCCATTCAATTTCTGGAGAAGTTTCTCAGTGCTAGTATCCCGAGCTGTCTGTAAAGAAATACATTTGAAGGGTATATTAGTCAACAAAGACCACTCAACTGAAGACTACAATCCAAGTCATGTGGTCTATAAAACTTACCCGGACTAAATGTCCCAAGGCAAAGGCATATGACTTCTGTACTACACTGTTACGATCACATAGTCCATTGACTAAAGCACTCATAAGTTTACCTGTACAAAAACCGTAAAAATAGATCAATTATTTTCCCCAGTCAATGGAATCTGCATGATAAACAATATGTACAGTGTATAAAAGGTACTAAGCCATCTACACCTGTTATCTTGTATATTGTAAAGACTAAACATTAGTGCATCTGCAGTGTTTTGCTCTATTTTTATGTCACGGGTTTCATTGCATGACTTTAAGACAAAGTAGGCTGCACTTTATCATCTTTTTCTGGCTCAGTTTATGCATTTAATTATGCATTAAAGGGGTTGTCTCACTTCAGCAAATTACATTTATCATATAGACAAAGTCAATACAAGGCACTTACTAATGTATTGTGATTGTCCATATTGCTTCCTTTACTGGCTTGATTCATTTTTCCGTCACATTATACACTCCGGGTTTCCATGGTCACGACCACCTTACAATCTATCAGTGGTAGTCGTGTGTGCACACCATAGGAAAAAGCGCTGACCTCTCTGGTAGCTGAGACCGTGAGAGCACGAATAGGCTGGTGCTTTTTCCTATAGCGTGCAAGCACGGCCATTGTTGCTGGATTGTAGGGTGGTTTTAACCATAGAAATGAGCAGTGCATAATTTGATGGCAAAATGAATCAAGCCAGCAAAGGAAGCAATATGGACAATCACAATACATTAGTAAGTGACTTGCATTAACTTCCTCTACATAATAAATGCCATTTGCTGAAGTGAGACAACCCCTTTAAGGCAGAATTGAACATATAAACCGAGCCAGAAAATCTTTGGACATTTATTGCATATCACTAGGAGTGTGTGGATCCCACCTCCGTGTGCCCACCCCTCTATTTACTGCTGTGGGACGTGTGAAAATAGCTTAGCAGGTCACAGAGGTGGGGCCCGCATGTATCAGACAATTATGGCATATCGTATTGATATCCCATAAATGATCAGAGGGGAGAACCCCTTTACAACAACAGTTCAGACAAGCTGTCTCCCCCATATTCATGCACAGAAAATGCAATAAATTGCAAAAATGTATAATGAGAAAATAAAAACTGATTTTAAAAAAAGAATATGTATCCCTATCTGATTAAATCAGTAACACATTCCCTTTAAGTCTCCTTGTATTATATTTCCTTATGAATTCTTGACCTCAGTCAGTGATCATATCTAACACTATATGTGAATAATAAAGTCACTGAAGCACATTTAGAACACTTACCAGAATAAGGCATTAGATCCTGAGGACACTGCGTTGTTAAAGACACAACAACACTGGCACATCCTCCCTTCAACATAAAAAGCACAAGACACGTTTTTAAAAGGGTTATCCCAAGAAAAGTATTACTATACAATTAATATGAAATTCACTATTATTACAATATACCTTAGGGTACTTTCACACTTGCGTTGGTGCGGATCCGTCTGTTTATTTGCACCTATAATGCAAACGTTTGTATCCGTTCAGAACGGATCCGTTTGCATTAGTTAAAAGAAAAATGACAAAGTCCAAAACTGATCCGTTTTGAATTACATTGAAAGTCAATGGGGAACGGATCCGTTTTCAAATGCACCATATTGTGTCACTGACAACGGATCCGTCCCCATTGACTTACATTGCAATTAAAAACGGATCCGTTAGGCTCCGCCTCTTCAGGCGGACACCAAAATACAGCAAGCTGCGTTTTGGTGTCCGCCTCTAAAACAGAATAGAAGTGTAACGGAGCCGAACTGATGCATTCTGAGCGGATCCTTATCCATTCAGAATGCATTGGGGCTGAACTGATCCGTTTTGGACTGTTTGTGAGAGCCCTGAAACGGATCTCACAAACGGAATCCAAAACGCTAGTGTGAAAGTACCCTTACATGCAATAAATATATTGTTCGTTTTTTTTAATACTGATTACATTTTCCTCTTTGGTATCACTCCCTGCTGTCTCTCCTGCATCTGAAATTCTGGTCCACCTCCTCCTGCATTCAGTGGGGACTAACATGCTCAGTAGTGTACCTGCTGCCTTCTTCCTCTTAGTATCAGCATAGTGATCACATAATGAAGCGTTTCAGACACTTGCCAGATTTTTACTTCTTTTTAATTTGTGGGAAAAGGGAACTAGTCATCAACTTTATGCTGTCCTCACTGAGGGCAGCATAAAGTAGCAACAGACACACTGATTTCAGCAGTTAAAAGTAAGTGGTAGTCGAGAAGCAGCTTTATAATCATTGCATCATGGTTATTTATAACCTCCTGCTTTCCCCGCCTACCTGTTGATGATTGACAGACTTCTCCTTACTTTTTACTCTAGAACAGTGATGCTCAACCTGCGGCCCTCCAGCTGTTGTAAAACTACAACTCCCACAATGCCCTGCTGTAGGCTGATAGCTGTAGGCTGTTCAGGCATGCTGGGAGTTGTAGTTTTGCAACAGCTGGAGGGCCGCAGGTTGAGCATGCCTGCTCTAGAAGAAAATTGGCAATCAGCAGCAGGGAGTGCAGGGAAAGCAGAAGATCAAGAATAACCATGATTGTTTTCCAGGCCTGGGCTGCAATGATTATGATGCTGCTTCTCAACCACCACTTTCTTTTATCACAAGAATGAAACTCCGCTGAAATCAGCAGGTCTGTCATTACGTCATGCTGCCCTCGGTAAGTGGACCATAAAGTTAATGACAGGTTCCCTTTAAAGAGGAACTGTCACCACAAAATGCAGTGCAAGGTTGTCAATCACTGATAGGACAGCCTCCATGTCTCCAAAGCCCAGAATAAGCAGGAATGTATATGGATAAAGTACAAGTTATACTGAAACTCTATTGGAACCTGCTTAGCTTCACCGACTCTATAACATGTTGCCTGCAGATTCATTTGGATTTTTATGGTGACAGGTTCCCTTTAAATGCATATAGACGTGTGGGCATACTGGTCAAAAGAAGGCTATACAAATTAGGTAAAAAACAGACAACTCATATGTTGGGTTATTTGTATATACAATTGCAGTGGTCAAGTCACACCCACAGGTCTACATAAATGAGCTTTTCAAATATCTAAAGCAGACACTAAATAGTGAACTCATACTGTCTGGCAGGATCGATCCTGCCGATTTAAATAATACCTGTGTTATGACAATTGGTTGCGGTGTTCCACAGAGGAAAAAAAAAGAACCTTCCCAGACAGTATGCCTGACTAAAAAGGGTTGGTCCTGCTGACAAGTGTTCTCTAAAGCAGCTGGCCAATTGATTGCAAAT
Organism: Bufotes viridis; assembly: GCA_033119425.1. NCBI lineage: Eukaryota > Metazoa > Chordata > Amphibia > Anura > Bufonidae > Bufotes > Bufotes viridis. Next base: position 6,291 of record JAKVIS010002505.1, on the reverse strand, counting down.
GCCTACTCCTACTGAGCACAAAAGCCACAGCTCTAGGTTAGAAAGTATTCCTTTTTATCATTTAAGCTTTTCTGATCTTACCTTTGTACCCAACCCCAGTCCGCTCTTGATTAATTCGCAGAGTTTTGGAACTAGCTCAGCCAGGACACTGACATCCAGATGCTGAATACACTGTAAGAAGAAATGATGTCTGAGAAATAGGGCCAGTATCACTACATACAGAAATATGAAAGCAATAAAGCTTTACAAAAATGTATCAAACATAATGATACCAAACAGAGTAATCTATGGAACATATACTTACCATGTTTATGGTTTCCATCATTGGGGAGGACTTAGCAGCATTTAATCGTGCACTGTCCATTGCAGCCTGGAGTAAAAACAAAAAAATCCATAGTTACTTTCAGAGCATTTCCATTTGGGTGTACAGTAATCATTGGCCTCTTATTATACCCTATAGGTACATATCTTATTGCAATAGGAGTAAGATCACTAGAATTTAAAATGGACCTGTCACAACAAAATGCAGTGCAATCTGTCAACAGCCTGTTATAGAGCAGTAGGAGCTGAGCAGATTGATATATAGTTTTGTGGGAAAAGATTCAGTAAAATCTGTAACATACATTTAGATCTACCACCTGTGAAGATCTATGGGTACAGGGAAGAGGCGTTATCAGAGACAGCTGTCAGTCACTGGCAACACCTTCCTTGTGTATGGATGCTCTTCACAGGAAGTACAAAAAGCAGAGATATAAATGTGCAAATTACAGGTTTTACTGAACCTTTTCCCACAAAACTATCAATTTGCTAGGCTTCTCCTGCTCTGTAACATGGTGATTTCAGATTGCATTTTGTGGAGACATGTCCTCTTTAAATGAGTGTTTAGGAGCTGTCAGGAGTTCAGATATAAGGGGTATACCCGTATTTTTCGCCCTATAAGACGCACCTGCCCATAACACGCACCTAGGTTTTTGAGGAGGAAAACAAGAAAAAAAATATTTTGAACCAAAAGGTGTAGTTTTGGTGTTTTTTTTTTTAAATAATGGTGTTCTGTGCATGACAGTATTATGACGCACTGTTATGGGGGATCTGTGGATGACGCACTGTTATGGGGGATCTGTGGATGACGCACTGTTATGGGGGATCTGTGGATGACGCACTGTTATGGGGGATCTGTGGATGACGCACTGTTATGGGGGATCTGTGGATGACGCACTGTTATGGGGATCTGTGGATGACACTGTTATGGGGATCTGTGGATGACGACTGTTATGGGGATCTGGGATGCTGTGAGATGACGCACTGTTATGGGGGATCTGTGGATGACGACTGTTATGGGGGATCTGTGGATGACGCACTGTTATGGGGGATCTGTGGATGACGCACTGTTATGGGGGATCTGTGGATGACGACTGTTATGGGGGATCTGTGGATGACGCACTGTTATGGGGGATCTGTGGATGACGCACTGTTATGGGGGATCTGTGGATGACGACTGTTATGGGGGATCTGTGGATGACGCACTGTTATGGGGGATCTGTGGATGACGACTGTTATGGGGGATCTGTGGATGACGACTGTTATGGGGGATCTGTGGATGACGACTGTTATGGGGGATCTGTGGATGCACGTTATGGGGATCTGTGGATGACACTGTTATGGGGATCTGTGGATGACGCACTGTTATGGGGATCTGTGGATGACGCACTGTTATGGGGATCTGTGGATGACGCACTGTTATGGGGGATCTGTGGATGACGACTGTTATGGGGGATCTGTGGATGACGCACTGTTATGGGGGATCTGTGGATGACGCACTGTTATGGGGGATCTGTGGATGACGCACTGTTATGGGGGATCTGTGGATGACGCACTGTTATGGGGGATCTGTGGATGACGCACTGTCATGGGGGCATCTGTGGATAGCACTGTATGGGGGAATCTGGGGATGACTTACTGTTATGTGGGACATCTGGGGATGGCACTGTTATGGGGGTATCTGGGGATGACACTGATATGGGGGGAATCTGTGGATGACACATAGCATCTTATGCTATGTGTCATCCATAGATCCACCCCCATAACAGTGGGTGTGATGACCCCAATACAGGGGCTGTGGGCAGCATCTTGCTTGCCAATGACAGCGGGGCCCGGTGCAGTAACTGTATTTTACTACACCAGGCCCGCTGTAGTAATGTAGTTACAGGCGATGTTTAAAGCTAAGGTATAATCTTAATGCTGCCAGTCTTACCCTACCTAGTATAATGTAAGATCGCAGGCAGGACTGGAGTCAGGAGGCTGGGCGGGCGGCAGCAGCGTGATGTCACGCGCCTGCTTAATTCATAAAGTGGGCGGAGCAGGCGCGTGACGTTACGCTGCCACCTCCCGCCCACCCGGCCTCCTGCCTCCAGTCCTGCCTGCGATCTTACATTATACTAGGTAGGGTAATACTGGCAGCATTAAGAATATACCTTAGTTTTAAACATCGCCTATAACATTACTACAGCGGGCCCGGTGTAGTAGAATACAGTTACTGCACTGGGCCCCGCTGTCATTAGCAAGCAAGATGCCGCCCACAGCCCCTCCTCATTGATACACACACCAGCTGCACTCTTTAGCAGCGCGGCGGTGTATCAATGTTTGCTGCATTCGCCCTACAAGACGCAGCACTATTTCCCCCCCACTTTTGGGGGGGGAAAAAGTGCGTCTTATAGGGCGAAAAATACGGTAGATCACAATCAAAAGATGGGACTCCAGTGTAAAACTGAAACTAAAGATACTCTGCAGCTAGGCTGAGATTAAAACCTGTAGGACAACAACTGCTTACATTTTTTAACAAATATTTTTACTGTTTTTCTAGCTGTGTGAATCATACTTTTTACTTTTACTTTGTGTCATATAATAACCCTTATCTCTAATTTACTAAGGAGTCATAAACACTTATTGAAGCCACATTCTTATCAGTAAGATAAGAACTGAGCTCGATGAGTGTGATGTCCGAGATCAGAGATAAGGAGCCCATCAGATTAGCTGCCTGACGGAAGAGAGAAAAAAAATCAGATCCCTATATTGGAGCATCTCAGCCTAGTACAGAAAAAAAGGTTTTATATTCATAATAAAAAAATTATTTTAGCTCAAAATCAGTACAATGCAATAATATAAAGAAAGCCCCAAAGGTGTACATACCTTTTAAAGCAAACTGTATAAACTTTATTTAATGTGTAAAATACAGTAGGTTGGGAACTAGATGATGTTATTAATCAACACTTACCTTTTCCTGATCTGTAGCTCGCAGACTAAGATAATTCAGCACCTGAGGTTCTAAAACACTCAAAGATTCCAGCAAAGCTGGGATGAGCTTTGGGGTATGAGGCTTCAATAATTCTCCAGCACTTTTACTGATTTTAACCAGTGTGTTGATACTAGGAAAAAGAGTGATAAATATGTGGCATCCAGTTTGTACAAAATAAATACAACCATGTCCAGTACTTGGTTATTAGAATCTAACATAGTTCCAGAATCAAGCAATCAAGGCAGTGCGATATGTGATAAAATTCCTGTCTGTTAAAAATGGACATTTATAACTTACATTTTACTTAGACATAAAATAAAGGAAGTAATATATTTAAAGTATAAATAATCAACTAGCCTGTTACATGCAACAGGGGTGTAGCATGCAAAGGAGGTACAATTTTCTCTTCCTACTGTTAGCATCCTAGTGGCAGGGCCTATTGCTAAGCTGTACAGTTCCCAACCAAATGAATAAAAATAAAATATTTATAAAGACTAATCTACACACAAATTGGAATAATGACTCTTGTAAACACATTTAATTACTTATACTGAATTATAGCTAGCATTACACGTGTAGATTACTAATAACCAATTGTGTAGAAATGTGCAGAGGCTGCTGTAATCACAGGGATAACTTACAAGTTCCCTCTAAAATTCGTTAGTTAGTTTAGCTCTCTTTGTCTATCCTTCTTAACAGGAGAGAAGAATTGCAGTAATTCAATTAACATACATGTAACACACAAGTACACTTACCTAAGGGCCCGGACTTCAGTCACTGTGCTTATAATCCCTTGTCCAGAAGGCACGGTAAAAGAACAGCAATTGTTTTCTGACCTGCTGCTCCCTTGCATGGTTCGCACATCCTTATGCATACCTTACAGGGCACAGAAGAATACTTACTTAGTGAAAACAGTGAAAACTTAAAAATAGTGAAACTTACTTATTCCAATAGAACAAAAAATATTCACCTCCCGTAATGTAAGTAAAAGATCCTAAAAATGTTCAAAATAAAGGAATATACAGAGGAAAGTACAACTGTGTGCCTGGAATCTTTACTAATCGTCATAATTTTTCCTTATCATGATCATCCCTATGGCTGTCTAGTCAATGTCCTTTACAAGACATCACAAACCGCACTGCAAAATCACTGCAACCCTCTGTAAGACGAGACGTGCGGCAGCCTAAGGCATGCTGTACTTTCCTCTGCAAACAAGGCTTCAAAGCACTGCATGCAACAGGTACTTTACACACAAGTCACCAAAAATACAACAATAAACAAGACAGACAGAAGCTTACCTTGCTTAGAGTTTTCAAAGCCAGTTCTGCTGCTTTCCGGACTGACTCCTAGCGAGAAATAAAGGAAATAAGTAAAAATGTTATTCCAAAATTAATAGCACACTTTAAGAACAGTACAGTAGCCCTGTGGTTGGGCATGAACTTTCATCATCCAGTGTCATTATGATGCTGCAAGTTCACATCAGAGGTGCAGAGGTCACTCCCGGATCTCAGAAAAACAACCATCACACAGAGTAAATTATTTGATGACCTTTTACTACATTTAACTAGAAATGAAAAATAAGCATTGGTATATGGGCAGAAAGGGGTAAGTCTGCAAAGCAGCAGCCACTGATCCGAACAGTAACTAATGTAGTCTGTGCAGTGTCAAACATCTGTGAGGGTCAAACTCCCAGCACCCTAACCGATCAGCTGTATGAAGTAGCCACGGTTTTCCAGTGAGCTCCGTGGTTTCTCCACAGGCCAATGGCGTCACATTCATCAGTCACATGGCGTATTGGAAAGGGCTGCAATACCAAGGACACCTGCTACACAATGCACGGCTCTGTGCTTGGTATGCTGTGAAAAGGCCGCAGTGCTCACCGGAGCACCCCAACCTCTTCAAAAGCTGATAGACAGGGGTGCCTGTAGTCAGACCCGTACTGAATAGATATTGATAACCTCTCCTGAGGATAGGTCATCAATATTGAACTCCTGGAAAACCCCTTTAAGAATGACTTAATATTTAAAAAAATAAAATAAATGATGGTACTTACCACACACATGACCACATCCCAACCCAACTGCACAAACATCACACTTTCAACACCTGCTAGCACTAACTTACCTTTATATCATCTTGGACTCTAAAGAGCGTTTCCCATATCTCAGGAAGCTTATCAACCACATCATCAAGCTGACGACCACGTAGTAAATCATTTAACGCTAGACAGCTGCAATAAGGAAATAACACAAATTCCACCATTAGTGACAATAACCACAGTTCTTACTGGGATTTATAGGACAACTGGCCAGTAAGTAGTTAAAGGCTATTCTGGTCATCTAAAGTTATCCCCATCCACAGGATAGGGGCTAACTATTAGACCGATGGGGGTCCTACCACTGAGACCCACACCAATCATGAGAATGGGAGCCCTTTAGCCCCCTGTGGAGCCCCCAGAAATAAATGGAGCAGCTGGTCAGGAATGCGCGTGGTCGGTCCATTCATCTCTATGGTAGTTCGGGAGATGGATGAGTGAACTGCTCAGCTATTTCGGGAACTCCACTAGAGATAAATGTATAAGCAGTGCTAAGGCCTGACAGGCCACTCTGTTCATTTCAGGGGCCCGATTCTTGTGATCGGTGGGGGTCTCAGCACTAGAACCCCACTGATCTGATAGGTATCCCCTTTCCTGTGGATAATAGATACCTTTACATATCCAGAATACCCCTTTAGCTAGACATTTGCCAATATTTTTGTTATATGAACAAGGTGAAGTAATAAGCAAGAATGAAATTTAAAGGGAACCTGTCAGCAGGTGTGACCATGCTGAACTGTTGGCCCCATTAGGCAAGAGCTAGGAGAGCATGACAAAAAACAGGATTTTTGTGCTTAACTGTAAAATCCTTTCTCGCAGAGTTTATTGGGGGACACAGAAGACCATGGGAATAGCTGCTGCCACTAGGAGGCGACACTAAGCAAAAAAGTGCTAGCTCCTCCTC
>JAKVIS010002504.1:0-22294 GCA_033119425.1 Bufotes viridis | reverse complement strand
AGCTTTAGGGGCCAAACATCGCTTTATTGTCCCAGCATCAACATACATAAATCAAAACAAACACCTGCCCGGCTGGGCTCTAACTTAACACAGTGTGTCCCTGACTCACCTAAGTCACTGTTCACACACACGGCACCCATGCGGCTTTCCCAGCCTAATGTCCATCAGCCTCCTGGCTGTTACCTCACCGGTGTCTTCTGGGGGTTGTGGTCCAGTCGTCCGCCCGACGCTGACCATGCGACCCTTTCCCTAGGCGTTGCGGGACCCCCAAACTTTAGGCTACTCCCAGCCTCGTGGTCTCTCAGCGCTCCCAGCTCAGACCACACACAAAACAACTCCAGGCTTCTGTACCACACAGGACACACCCATCTCACTGTGAGGACAGCTTTATGCTCCGTTGATTGTGGCACCTGTTGCTGCCTCAGGCCTGCCCACTGATGGGAAAGAGACAGATAATCCTGCCATTGCTCTCTATCAGCCATGAGGCCTGTCACTGCCTCACACAACATAAATATATCTGTCTTTGAATAGATGATAAGTTAATTTTGCAGATCCATTTGCAGAAGAACACGCACCCTGCCTAATACTTTTGCATTGGACACCTACAAATAGTAAATTTAAAAGGGTATTTCCAGTTTCCAATGTGCCGTGTACTATGGAGTTACTACCATAGCTTCACTGGGAAAGTAATCTATCCCACAGAAGTCCATTGAAGAGCGGATGCAGTACACAGCCACACCACAGCATCGTAAATTTGGTCTAGTCTAAAAATACTCACAAGTAGTGTTGAGCGAACAGTTCGAGAATCGTTCGGGTCCGTACCGAATTTTGGGGTGTCCGTGACACGGACAAGAACCCGGACATTTTGATAAAAGTCCGGGTTCGGGTTCGTAGTTCGTCATGTTTTATGGCGCATTTTGAAAGGCTGCAAAGCAGCCAATCAACATGCATCGTACTACTTGCCCTAAGATGCCATCGCAGCCATGCCTACTATTGGCAAGGCTGTGATTGGCCAAGTGCAGCATGTGACCCAGCCTCTATTTAAGCTGGAGTCACGTAGCGCCGCACGCTCACACTGCTCTGATTAGTGTAGGGAGAGGACGCAGCTTCTGTGAGGGCGAGATAGGCAGGGATAAAGAAGTGAATGATCTACCTTTCTACACCTGTGCATCAGAACAACTCAGCTGAGCTGTTCACTGAAAGTCACTATTTTGTTTAGACTGGCCAGAGCGATTTTTACTGGCACATGGAACTGGGCTGACCGGCGGTGGCCATTTTGGGACTTGTGGTGCGCCAGCACAAGCTGCCACAGAGTCTAAACCAAAGCTCCAAAGAAGTGAAAAATCTACACCTGTGAATCAGAACAACAGCGATCCAGCTGCTCAGTCAAAGTCAATTTTTTTTCTGGCTGGGCAGACCTTTTTTGGCACATGTTACTGGGCTGATAGGCGGTGGCCATTTTGGGACTTGTGGTGCTACAGCAAAAGCTGCCACAACGTCCATTAATCTCATGTAATAGTCGATTTTTTCATAGATATACTACATCAGGGGTTTGGCTGTGCTTGTGTCACCCCTACTAACTGCAAAGATATTTAATATATCAGTGGTGAAACTGAAAGTAACCCACTTGGATAGCAAATCCCATGAATGTGCTGTTCCAGCTAGGCTAGCCAGTGCCACTACAGCCAAGTCCAATACTGTCAGCCAGAAATATTTTTTTTTTTTATGTGCCAGAAAAATAAATTAAAAAAAGCTTTCACCGTAATAATAAAATTATTCTGGTGTTAGACCAGAAGAATCACTCCTGTTGTAATTAATACTGTAAAAAGGCTTAGGCAATATTTCTCTCAGTGTGGGAAATTTATCTAGCAAAACTAGCATTTTAAAAATTCCGGTATTCTGAAATACCAGCAGTCCTCTTGTAATTAATACCGCAAAAAGGTATTATATCGTCCAGTGTTGTAATTTTGGTGAAAAAAAGGTCAATTTAATCAATCTGGTGTTAGTTACACCAGAAACAGTAGGCCGCACGTTTTTACTCCTGTAAAAAGGAATTATATCTCCCCATGTGGGAATCTATGTACCAAAACTAGCATTTTAAAAATTCTGGTGTCCAATTTGCAGCAGTTTTCTTGTAATTATTACCAGAAAAAGGAATTATATCTTCCAGTGTGGGAAATTTATCTAGCAAAACTAGCATTTTAAAAATTTTAGTGTCCAATTAGCAGCAGTCTTCTTGCAATTAATACCTGAAAAAGGCATTACATTGTCCAGTGTTGTAATTTTGGTGAAAAAAAGGCCAATTTAATCAATCTGGTGTTAGTTAGACCAGAAACAGTAGACGGCACGTTCTTACTCCTGTAAAAAGGAATTATATCTCCCCGTGTGGGAATCTATGTACCAAAACTAGCATATTAAAAATTCTGGTGTCCAATTTGCAGCAGTTTTCTTGTAATTAATACCGGAAAAAGGAATCATATCTTCAAGTGTGGGAAATTTATCTAGCAAAACTAGCATTTTAAAAATTCTGGAGTCCAATTAGCAGCAGTCTTCTTGCAATTAATACCTGAAAAAGGCATTACATTGTCCAGTGTTGTAATTTTGGTGAAAAAAAGGCCAATTTAATCAATCTGGTGTTAGTTAGACCAGAAACAGTAGGCCGCACGTTTTACTCCTGTAAAAGGAATTATATCTCCCGTGTGGGAATCTATGTACCAAAACTAGCATATTAAAAATTCTGGTGTCCAATTTGCAGCAGTTTTCTTGTAATTAATACCGGAAAAGGAATTATATCTTCCAGTGTGGGAATTTATGAACACAAACTAGCATTTTAAAAATTCTGGTGTCCAATTAGCAGCAGTCTTCTTGTAATTAATACCTGAAAAAGGCATTACATTGTCCAGTGTTGTAATTTTGGTGAAAAAAGGCCAATTTAATCAATCTGGTGTTAGTTACACCAGAAACAGTAGGTCGCACGTTTTACTCCTGTAAAAGGAATTATATCTCCCGTGTGGAAATCTATGTACCAAAATTAGCATATTAAAAATTCTGGTGTCCAATTTGCAGCAGTTTTCTTGTAATTAATACCGGAAAAGGAATTATATCTTCCAGTGTGGGAATTTATGTACACAAACTAGCATTTTAAAAATTCTGGTGTCCAATTAGCAGCAGTCTTCTTGTAATTAATACCGCCAAAAGGCATTACATTGTCCAGTGTTGTAATTTTGGTGAAAAAAGGCCAATTTAATCAATCTGGTGTTAGTTAGACCAGAAACAGTAGGCCGCACGTTTTACTCCTGTAAAAGGAATTATATCTCCCGTGTGGGAATCTATGTACCAAAACTAGCATTTTAAAAATTCTGGTGTCCAATTTGCAGCAGTTTTCTTGTAATTAATACCGGAAAAAGGAATTATATCTTCCAGTGTGGGAATTTTGGGGCTAAAAATAATATTTTTATTGTGGTGCGAGTTGAATCGCAACAATGAGGAAACATTCTATTAAGGGACGAGGACGCGGTCGTGGTGGTGTCCGTGGAGCCTCTGTTGCTGGCAGAGGACGTGGCCGTTCGGCCTCAGGCGCACAAAGTAGTGAACCAACTCCCTCAAGTAGCCGGCAGAATTTGCGGCGATATTTGGTGGGGCCCAATGCCGTTATGAGGATGGTAAGGCCTGAGCAGGTACAGGCATTAGTCGATTGGGTGGCCGACAGTGCTTCCAGCACGTTCACCACATTGTCTTCCGCCCAGTCTTCTGCGGAAAGCGCACAGGTGGCACCTGAAAACCAAGCCCATCAGTCTGTCACATCACCCCCATGCATATCAGGGAAACTGTCTGAGCCTCAAGTTATGTAGCAGTCTCTTATTCTGTTTGAAGACTCTGCTCGCACGATTTCCCAGGGGCGTCCACCTAGCCCTTCCCCAGCGGTGGAAGACATTCCATGCACTGACGCACAACCACTTATGTATCCAGATGATGAGGACATGGGAATACCACAACAGCAGAGTGACCGAGTCTCTGATGATGACGAAACACTGGTGCCCACTGCCGCGTCTTATTGCAGTGTGCAGACTGAACAGGAGGAGGTCAGGGAGGAAGACTGGGTGGAAGACGATGCAGAGGACGATGAGGTCTTAGACCCCACATGGACTGAAGGTCGTGCCGCTGACTTAAATAGTTCAGAGGAAGAGGCAGTGGTGAGACCGAGACAACAGCGAAGCCAAAGAGGGAGCAGGGGGCAAAAGCAGAACAGTCGCCGTCCAGAGAGTTCGCCTGCTATTGGCCAGCGCCAACAGGGACCCAGCACCCCAAAGGCATCTTCAAGGAGTTCCCTGGCATGGCACTTGTTCAAACAATGTGCTGATGACAAGACCAGAGTGGTTTGCACGCTGTGCCATCAGACCCTGAGGCGAGGCATTAACGTTCTTAACCTGAGCACCACCTGCATGATCAGGCATCTACATGCAAAGCATGAACTGCAGTGGAGTACACACCTTAAAAACAAGGAACCCGCTCAGGCTCCCCCTGCTCCCTCTACCGCTGCTGCCTCGGCTTCCGCCTCGAGAGGAATGTTGCCACCTGCCGAGCAGCAAACAGAGGATGTGCCACCGACACCACCACCACCACCGTCACCTAGCGTCTCCACTATTTCACACAGCAGCGTTCAGCTCTCCATCTCTCAAACCTTTGAGAGGAAGTGCAAATTCCCACCTAGTCACCCTCGAGCCCTTGGCCTGAATGCCAGCATTTCTAAACTACTGGCCTTTGAAATCCTGTCATTCCGGCTGGTGGACACAGACAGCTTCAAACAGTATGTGGTTCCCAGCCGCCACTACTTCTCCAAGACAGCCGTGCCTTCCCTGCACATGCAAGTGTCCGATAAAATCAAGTGTGCACTGCGCAACGCCATTTGTGGCAAGGTCCACCTAACCACAGATACGTGGACCAGTAAGCACGGCCAGGGACGCTATATCTCCCTAACTGCACACTGGGTGAATGTAGTGGCGGCTGGGCCCCAGGCGGAGAATTCCTTGGCGCACGTCCTTCCGCCGCCAAGGATCTCAGGGCATCATTCTTTGCCTCCTGTAGCCTCCTCCTCCTACTCGGCTTCCTCCTCCTCTGCTTCCACCAGCTCATCCAGTCAGCCACACACCTTCACCACCAACTTCAGCACTGCCCGAGGTAAACGTCAGCAGGCCATTCTGAAACTCATATGTTTGGGGGACAGGCCCCACACCGTGCAGGAGTTGTGGCGGGGTATTGAACAACAGACCGACCAGTGGTTGCTGCCGGTGGGCCTCAAGCCCGGCCAGGTGGTGTGCGATAATGGGCGAAATCTCGTGGCAGCTCTGGGACTAGCCGGTTTGACGCACATCCCTTGCCTGGCGCATGTGCTGAATTTGGTGGTGCAAAAGTTCATTCACAACTACCCAGACATGTCAGAGCTGCTGCATTAAGTGCGGGCCGTCTGTGCGCACTTCCGGCGTTCACATCCTGCCGCTGCTCGCCTGTCAGCGCTACAGCGGAACTTCGCCTCACCGCCTAATATGCGACGTGCCCACCCGGTGGAACTCCACCTTGGACATGCTGGAGAGACTGTGCGAGCAGCAGCAGGCCATAGTGGAGTTTCAGCTGCAGCATGCACGGGTCAGTCGCACTGCGGAACAGCACCACTTCACAACCAATGATTGGGCCTCCATGCGAGACCTGTGTGCCCTGTTGCGCTGTTTCGAGTACGCCACCAACATGGCCAGTGGCGATGCCACTGTTATCAGCGTGACAATACCAATTCTATGTCTCCTAGAGAAAACGCTTAGGGCGATGATGGAAGAGGAGGTGGGCCAGGGCCAGGAGGAGGAGGAGGAGGATGACGGGTCGTTTTTAGCACTTTCAGGCCAGTCTGTTAGAAGTGGCTCAGAGGGAGGTTTTTTGCAACAGCAGAGGGCAGGTACAAATGTGGCCAGCCAGGGACCACTACTGGAGGACGAGGAGGATGAGGAGGAGGTGGAGGAGGATGAGGATGAAGCAGGTTCACAGCGGGGTGGCACCCAGCACAGCGCAGGCACATCCCTGGTGCGTGGCTGGGGGGATACAGAGGATGATGACGATACGCCTCCCACAGTGGACAGCTTGTCCTTAACTCTGGGGAGCCTGGCACACATGAGCGATTACATGCTGCAGTGCCTGCACAACGACAGGAGAGTTGCCCACATTTTAACGTGTGCTGACTACTGGGTGGCCACCCTGCTGGATCCACGGTACAAAGACAATGTGCCCACTTTACTTCCTGCACTGGAGCGTGATAGGAAGATGCGCGAGTACTAGCGCACGCTGGTAGACACGCTCCTGAGAGCATTCCCAACTGTCACAGGGGAACAGGTGGAAGGCCAAGGCCAAGGCAGAGGAAGAGCTAGAGGTCGCCCACGCAGCAGTGTCACGGCCAGCTCCTCTGAGGGCAGGGTTAGCATGGCAGAAATGTGGAAAAGTTTTGTCTCCACGCCACAGCTAACTGCCCCACCACCTGATACGGAACGTGTTAGCAGGAGGCAACATTTCACTAACATGGTTGAACAGTACGTCTGCACACAACTCCACGTACTGACGGATGGTTCGGCCCCATTCAACTTCTGGGTTTCCAAATTGTCCACGTGGCCAGAATTAGCATGTTATGCCTTGGAGGTGCTGTCCTGCCCGGCGGCCAGCATTTTATCTGAACGTGTATTCAGCACGGCAGGGGGCGTCATTACTGAAAAACGCAGCCGCCTGTCCGTAGCCAACGTGGACAAGCTGACGTTTATAAAAATGAACCAGGCATGGATCCCACAAGACCTGACCCTCCCTTGTGCAGAGTAGTCCTTAATAACTGCCTTAAACCATGTTGTCTTGTACTCCTGGCCACTTCTTCATTGAAAATCAATTTTTTAAATTAACTAGGATCTTGGGGTGCAACCCAGAGTTGAATGAACCTTCCCTCTGTCTGGGTGCCGGGGCCAAAGTACATGAAAGTGTCCTTCTCCTGTGCTGGGTGATATGAATGTTATACTTGTGCTGTCTGACATGTCTCCTTTGTGTGGGTGCAGGGGGTGGTGCAAGTCACTGAAAGCGGCCTTCTCCTGTGGTGGGTGATCTAAATGCCTGATTCTCTGCTGTGGGACCTCTCTCCTCTTTTTGGGTGCAGGGGTCAAAGAAACAAAAGGTGGCCTACTCCTGTGGTGGTTGACATGATGCCTGATTCTCTGCTGTGGGACCTCTCTCCTCCGTGTGGCTGCAGGGGTCAAGGTCTCTAAAAGTGCCCTTCTCCTGTGGTGGTTGATGTAAAACTGATGCTTGTGCTATCTGACCTGTCTCCTCTGTGTCGGTGCTAAGGCCTAAGTCATTGAAAGCGGCCTTCTCCTGTGCTGGCTGATATAAATGCCTGAATCTCTGCTGTGGGACCTCTCTCCTCCGTGTGGCTGCAGGGGTCTAAGTCTCTAAAAGTGCCCTTCTCCTGTGGTGGTTGATGTAAAACCGATGCTTGTGCTATATGACCTGTCTCCTCTGTGTCAGTGCTAAGGCCTAAGTAAATAAATAGTGGCCTTCTTCTGAGGTGGTTGATATGATGCCTGATTATGTGCTGTGGGACCTCTCTCCTCTTTCTGGGTGCAGGGGTCAAATTAACTAAAGGTGGCCTACTCCTGTGGTGGGTGATCTGTAAATCTGATGCTTGCGCTATCTGACCTGTCTCCTCTGTCTCGTTGCTAAGGCCTAACTCACTGAAAGTGGCCTTGTCATGTGCTGGGTGATATAAATGTTATACTTGTGCCATCTGACATGGTTGCCATGGGTCCCATTAAATGGTGGCCTACTCCTGTGGTGGGTGATCTAAATGCCTGATTCTCTGCTGTGAAACCTCTCTCCTCCGTCTGGGTGCAGGGGTCAAAGTCTCTCAAAGTGGCCTTCTCTTGTGCTGGGTGATGTAAAACTGATGCTTGTACCATCTGACATGGTTGCCGGGGTCCCATTAAATGATGGCCTACTCCTGTGGTGGGTGATCTAAATGCCTGATTCTCTGCTGTGAAACCTCTCTCCTCCGTCTGGGTGTAGGGGTCAAAGTCTCTCAACGTGGCCTTCTCTTGTGCTGGGTGATGTAAAACTGATGCTTGTACCATCTGACATGGTTGCCGGGGTCCCATTAAATGGTGGCCTACTCCTGTGGTGGGTGATCTAAATGCCTGATTCTCTGCTGTGAAACCTCTCTCCTCCGTCTGGGTGCAGGGGTCAAAGTCTCTCAAAGTGGCCTTCTCCTGTGCTGGGTGATATAAATGTTATACTTGTGCCATCTGACATGGTTGCCGGGGTCCCATTAAATGGTGGCCTACTCCTGTGGTGGGTGATCTAAATGCCTGATTTTCTGCTGTGAAACCTCTCTCCTCCGTCTGGGTGCAGGGGTCAAAGTCTCTCAAAGTGGCCTTCTCTTGTGCTGGGTGATGTACAACTGATGCTTGTACCATCTGACATGGTTGCCAGGGTCCCATTAAATGGTGGCCTACTCCTGTGGTGGGTGATCTAAATGCCTGATTCTCTGCTGTGAAAACCTCTCTCCTCCGTCTGGGTGTAGGGGTCAAAGTCTCTCAAAGTCGCCTTCTCCTGTGCTGGGTGATATAAATGTTATACTTGTGCCATCTGACATGGTTGCCGGGGTCCCATTAAATGGTGGCCTACTCCTGTGGTGGGTGATCTAAATGCCTGATTCTCTGCTGTGAAACCTCTCTCCTCCGTCTGGGTGCAGGGGTCAAAGTCTCTAAAAGTGGCCTTCTCTTGAGCTGGGTGATGTAAAACTGATGCTTGTACCATCTGACATGGGTGCAGGGGTCAAATTAACTAAATGGTGGCCTACTCCTGTGGTGGGTGATATGATGCCTGAATATGTGCTGTGGGACCTCTCTCCTCTTTCTGGGTGCAGGGGTCAAAGTAACTAAAAGTGGCCTTCTCCTGTGCTGGATGGTATAAATGTAATGCTTGTGCTATCTGACATGTCTCCTCTGTCTGGGTGCTAAGGCCTAAGTCACTGAAAGTGGCCTTCTCCTGTGGTGGTTGATATGATGCCAGATTCTCTGCTGTGGGACCTCTCTCCTTTGTCTGGATGCTGGGGTCGAAATAATAGTAAGCGACCTTCTCCATTGGTGGGTGATTTGAAGCCTGATTCTGTACTATGGGACCTAACTCCAATTAATATTGGTTAATTTTTATTTATTTTATGTTAAGTCATCATTTCCCTATCTACATTTGTTTGCAGGGGATTTACCTACATTTTGCTGCCTTTTGCAGCCCTCTAGCCCTTTCCGGGAGTCTTTTACAGCCTTTTTAGTGCCCAAAAGTTCGGGTCCCCATTGACTTCTATGGGGTTCGGGTTCGGGATGAAGTTCGGGTTGAGTTCGGATCACGAACCCAGACATTTTCCGGAAGTTCGGCCGAACCTCTCGAACCCGAACTTCCAGGTGTTCGCTCAATTCTACTCACAAGGATACTCACTTATGAAAACTAGAAAATATTTTTTAAGAAAGTACAATGGAATGTCCTGCTGAAGCTTAGGTTGGTTTATAAATATTTGTTAGAAGAAACAAAGGCCAAGTTCGAAAAGTGTATCATCGTTGCATATACGTCCTAATGTGTCCGAGGAATCCCAGCCTAACCACCAGTTAAAACAATGTAAAAGGAAAAGGACCTTTTGGAGTACAGGAAATAGTCATTCCTATATGAGCTGGCTTAATTCAATGACTCAGAAGGACTTCTGCTGCATGACACCTTCTCAGTATGTAATAGATAGAAAAGGTCCTTCTGGAGTCCGGGAAATAGTCATTTCTAGTCTGGCTAAATCCCATGACTCAGAGGAACCTCTCCTGCATGACACCTTTTTAGTATGTAATAGATAGAAAAGATCCTTCTGGAGTCTTGAAAATAGTAATTTCTATATGAGCTGGCTAAATCCCATGACTCAGAGGTACCTCTCCTACATGACACCTTCTCAGGATGTAATTATTATTAATTTTTATTATTAAAGCGCCATTAATTCCATAGCGCTGTACATATGAAAAGGGGTATACATACATCATACAGACAGTTGCAATGAGCAAGAACAAGACGAGTTACAGTCTGGTACAGAAGGAGAGAGGGCCCTGTCCATGAGGGCTTGCAGTCTACAAGATAGATAGAAAAGGTCCTTCTGGAGTCCGGGAAATAGTCAATTTCTAGTCCAGCTAAATCCCATGACCCAGAAGGACCTCTGCTACATGGCACTTTCTCAGTATGTAATAGATAGAAAGGGTCCTTCTGGAGTCCGTGAAATAGTAATTTCTATATAAGCCGGCTAAATCCCATGACTCAGAAGGACCTCTGCTACATGACACCTTCTCAGTATGTTATAGATAGAAAAGGTCCTTCTGGAGTCTGGGAAATAGTAATTTCTATACAAGCTGGCTAAATCCCATGACTCAGAGGGACCTCTCCTACATGACACCTTCTCAGGATGTAATTATTATTATTTATTATTAAAGCGCCATTAATTCCATAGCACTGTACATATGAAAAGGGGTATACATACATCATACAGACAGTTGCACTGAGCAAGAACAAGTTGATTTACAGACTGGTACAGAAGAAGAGAGGGACCTGCCCATGAGGGTTTGCAATCTACAAGATAGATAGAAAAGGTCCTTCTGGAGTCCGGGAAATAGTCAATTTCTAGTCCAGCTAAATCCCATGACTCAGAAGGACATCTGCTGCATGATACCTTCTCAGTATGTAATAGATAGAAAAGGTCCTTCTGGAGTCTGGGAAATAGTAATTTCTATATGAGCTGGCTAAATCCCATGACTCAGAGGGACCTCTCCTACATAGAAACATAGAAACATAGAAACATAGAATGTGTCGGCAGATAAGAACCATTTGGCCCATCTAGTCTGCCCAATATGCTGAATACTATGAATAGCCCCAGGCCCTATCTTATATGAAGGATGGCCTTATGCCTATCCGATGCATGCTTAAACTCCTTCACTGTATTTGCAGCTACCACTTCTGCAGGAAGGCTATTCCATGCGTCCACTACTCTCTCAGTAAAGTAATTCTTCCTGATATTACTTTTAAACCTTTGCCCCTCTAATTTAAAACTATGTCCTCTTGTAGCAGTTTTTCTTCTTTTAAATATTCTCTCCTCTTTTACCGTGTTGATTCCCTTTATGTATTTAAAAGTTTCTATCATATCCCCTCTGTCTCTTCTTACTTCCAAGCTATACATGTTAAGGTCCTTTAACCTTTCCTGGTAAGTTTTGTCCTGCAATCAATGTACTAGTTTAGTAGCTCTTCTTTGAACTCTCTCCAAAGTTTCAATATCCTTCTGCAGATCTGGTCTCCAGTACTGCACACAATACTCCAAATGAGGTCTGCCTAGTGCTCTGTAGAGCGGCACAAGCATCTCCATCTTTCTACTGTTAATGCCTCTCCCTAAACACCCAAGCATTCTGCTGGCATTACCTGCTGCTCTATGACATTGTCTGCCCACCTTTAGGTCGTCTGATATAATGACCCCTAAATCCCTTTCGTCAGATACTGAGGTTAGTACTGTATCACTGATTTTATATTCTGCTCTTGGGTTTTCACGCCCCAGGTGCATTATCTTGCACTTATCGACATAAAATTTTAGTTGCCAGATTTTTGACCATTCCTCTAGTTTTCCTAAATCCTTTTCCATTTGGTGTATCCCTCCAGGAACATCAACCCTGTTACAAATCTTTGTGTCATCAGCAAAAAGACACACCTTACCATTGAAGATATAAAACAATATGGGTCCCAGAACAGATCCCTGAGGTACCCCACTGGTAACAATACCATGGTCTGAATATACTCCATTGACTACAACCCTCTGTTTTCTGTCCTTCAGCCACTGCCTAATCCATTCAACAATATGTGAGCCCAAGCTCAAAGACTGCAGTTTATTGATAAGCCTTCTATGTGGGACAGTATCAAAAGCCTTACTAAAGTCCAGATAAGCGATGTCTACTGCACCTCCGCCATCTATTATTTTAGTCACCCAATCAAAAAAGTCAATAAGATTAGTTTGACATGATCTCCCTGAAG
Source organism: Bufotes viridis (assembly GCA_033119425.1). NCBI lineage: Eukaryota > Metazoa > Chordata > Amphibia > Anura > Bufonidae > Bufotes > Bufotes viridis. The sequence continues at coordinate 10,186 of JAKVIS010002504.1, read as the reverse complement.
TAAATCCATGCTGTTTTTATCAATCAACCCATGGGTTTTTAGATGTTCCACAATCCTCTCTTTGAGTATGGTTTCGATTAATTTCCCCACTATTGATGTCAGGCTTACTGGCCTATAGTTGCCCGATTCCTCTCTACTACCTTTCTTGTGAATTGGCACAACTGGAGTCCAGAAAATAGAAAATCACTATTAAGACTTTGTTATCCACCGTTCACCCGTGTTACTTTAGTCAATGTTACAAAGTGAAACAAATAGAAATAGTAATGCCACCGAAGCTTTCCCAGAATGGCCCTTGTGGAGAGAATGGGATTTAGCTAATTCACTGTGAATCTAAATACTATGATAGATCAGGTCCAGGACAAAAGGAGAATAAATGGTCCCTGCAGATTATTGGAAATAGACGGCTGCTATAGAGCTTGCTATTTTCCATGATTATTGAGGACCAGGTCCTTCTGAGTCATGGGAAATAGCCAACTCACTGTGACATGGCTAAATACTGTATCTATGCAGGATCTCACCACTAGGGGGCAAAAGGTCCTTACCATTAATGGGAAATAGACAGCTGCTGTAGAGCCGGCTATTTCCCATGACTGGGGAGGACCTCACCACTAGGGGCCAAAAGGGTTCCTACCAGTAATGGGAAATAGACAGCTGCTGTAGAGCCGGTGCAGCGTGAAATGATCCTACCTTGTGAGTTTCCCTACCGCCGAACTGAGCATGCTCAGTACATGTGAAGCCCCGCCCACAGCCTATTCTCCCTTTTCTTTACTATCCAGTTCATTCTTTACTATCAATGGCGGCATGGAGTTAGTTTTTATAAGAGCCGAGCGCAGCGAGGCCGAGCCCGATGCGTGGCGAGCGAAGCGAGCCCGCGAGGGTACAACTTAATGCAGATTTGGGGTTTTTACTAAAGGGAGAATTAGGCTGTGGGCGGGGACTTTACTTGTACTGAGCATGCTCAGTTGGTGCTGTAGGGAAAACTCACAAGGTAGGATCATCTCACGCTGCACCGGCTATTTCCCATGACTGGGGAGGACCAGGTCCCTCCCAGTCATGAAAACAGGGGAGACTACTGACCAAGGACGTACTGCAAGAACTAAAGGACCTGTGATGACATCACAGTCAGGTGATCTGTGAAAGATGCAGAGCTCAGTGGTGGAGAAGGACCTGTGATGATGTCACAGTCATGTGATCAGAGTGGGCGGGGGCGGAGCTAAGCTATGAGGAGGAGAACTAGCAGAGAAAACCCTGACTGTGGTGATTTGTGTGACATGAGGTAAGTGAAGGGATAGATTCAGTGTAAGAGCCAGAGTAATGCTGGGAGTTGTAGTTCTTCTCTCTTGCACCACCTCCCTGCTTGGTTGAGGGAGTGATGTTATTTACTGTATGTTGGAGGGGCTGAAGGCAGGGGAGTGATGTTATTTACATGGGACTGTATGTTGGAGGGGCTGAAGGCAGGGGAGTGATGTTATTTACATGGGACTGTATGTTGGATGAGGCTGAAGAAAGGGGAGGGATGTTATTTGCATGGGACTGTGTATTGGAGGGGCTGAAGGGAGGGGGTGATGCTATTTACATGGGACTGTATGTTGGAAGAGGCTGAAGGGAGGGGATTGATGTTATTTACATGGGACTGTATGTTGGAAGAGGCTGAAGGGAGGGGATTGATGTAATTTACATGGGACTGTATGTTGGAGGGGCTGAATGCAGGGGAGTGATGTTATTTACATGGGACTGTATGTTAGAAGAGGCTAAAGGAAGTGGATAGAGTTGAGCGAACTTCTATTTTTAGTTCGGCGTCCAAAGTTCGGGTTCGGGTTATCGTAGCATCCCGTTATGGATTCCGCTACCGCGGACCATAACGACATTTGGAATCCATAAAGGGCTGCTTCATTGAACCCGAACCTTGGACAACCCTAAGGACCTGGGGTGACGTCACGTGATCAGTGCAGGGGGCGTGGCTAAGTACTGGATCACCTCTTATCCAATCCAGTGCTGAGCCACGCCCCCTGCACTGATCTCATGACTTGACATCACCCCAGGTCCTTAGGGTTGTCCAAGGTTCGGGTTCAATGAAGCAGCTCCTTATGGATTCCAAATGCCGTTATGGTCCGCGGCAGCGGAATCCATAACGGGATGCTACGATAACCGGAACCCGAACTTTGGACGCCGAACTAAAAATAAAAGTTCGCTCATCTCTAGGAGAGAATTGATGTTATTTACATGGGACTGTATGTTGGAGGGGAGTGATGTTATTTACATGGGACTATATGTTGGAGGGGCTGAAGGGGGGGAGTAATATTATTTACATTGGACTGTGTATTGGAGGGGCTGAAGGGAGGGGGATGATGTTATTTACATGGGACTGTATGTTGGAGGGGCTGAAGGCAGGGGAGTGGTGTTATTTACATGGGACTGTGTGTTGGAAGAGGCTGAAGGGAGGTGGATGATGTTATTTACATGGGACTGTATGTTGAAAGAACACTGGAGAATGTCGCGCTCGTCCACAGGAAACCAGGAGCCCGGACTTCGCCCTGAACCTTGGCGCACAACAAGTCCCAGAATGAAGAGAAAAACGGTCCAGCTTCACTGGAAAACTTGAGGCTTTATTGAATCCCGTGCAGATAAAAACCAACGTACAGCAATGCAAGAAATCGACCGGTTTCTGATCACTATAGGTGCGGATCCTTATTCATGATGTGCATCAGTGAGAGGTGAAGCCGAGACTAAATAGCAAACCACCAGAAACAGGTGATCGCAGTCAGGTACAGGACACACCTCCTGATGACATCCTCCACAGGTAAAGTACATAGCAGTTACAACATGCCAAAAGACATAGAAAAATAAGATAAAATCAGCAAATTACAGTGATAGAAAAAAGTTAAAATGTTAATAATGTAGAATGGTATCATGACGCCGGTTCAATCCTGATGGTATCCGTGAACCTAATTTGAAAATCCAAAAGCACTCACGATTGAGCAACTTTTTCTTGTGATCACCGCCTCTGCTTGGTCTGTTAACCCTTTCTGCTCCTTGTACTGACATGCTGTCTGTATTACCATCGTGAACCGCAGCAAAATGCAGACTTGCGGCAGAAACATTTTTTATTCTAGCATGGGGTACATCAGAAATGTGACGACATATTCGAACTTTTAAACAGTGTGATGTGCACCCCACGTATTGTAAATTACACAAAGAGCATGTTATGCAATATACCACATGTGTGGTGTTGCAATTGATGTATTGCTGAACAGTATGAGTGGTATGATTGCTTGTGGACAAAATATGTGAGCCCATCCTCATATATGAGCAACATTTGCATTTTTTATGCCCGCATATAAAATTAACTATGTGTCTCAGCCAGGTGGGCTGGGACACAGGTTTATCCAAATATAGAGAGGGGCTCACCATATTTGCCAGAGTGACAGCACGTCGGGCAACACATTTGACACCGCTTTTTGCAACATCACCCCAAATTTGATCATATTTGAGAAGATGAAAATGTTTTTTAACAATGTTACATATTTGTGAAAATTCACAGCTATAACTCGTGGAAAAAGTGAGTCGCTTCTCTTTATGACCAAACTTGGGCGTTTTGTTAGGAAAAATTAAATTATCCCGAGACATAGTGGAAACCATATTCTTTGATCGATTTAAAAGTCTACTGGGATAATTCCTGGAGACGAGTAGTAACAGTCTTCATTTCTTCAATACAGGTTTCACTGGAGGAACAATTGCGCAGGGCACGGATATATTCACCCCTAGGGATGTTATTGACTGTGTGTACAGGATGACAGGATCCCGCATGCAGGATGGTATTTCCTGCGGTTTCTTTTCTATACGTGCAACTCTGCACACGGCCATCCCCCACGTCCCCCACCAAACACAAATCCAAAAATGATATTGAGGTCTTATGAAAATTTAGAGAAAAACGTAAATTACAGTTGTTAGCGTTGAGGAAAGATCCGAATGATGGTACGGCCGCAACATCACCCGACCAAACGAAGAGCAGGTCATCGATGTAGCGACCGTACCACCGGACGGATCCACTCCATGGGTTGGAATCAGAGAATAAAAAATAATGTTCCCACTATGCCATGTAAATGTTTGCAAGCGATAGGGAGAAACGAGCCCCCATAGAGACTCCTCTGCATTGGAGGAAAAACCTCCCATTAAACATAAAATAATTGTGCTGCATAAGAAATAATACCACTTTGCAGAGGAAGTCTCTAAAGGGTAATGAAAAATTAGAATAAAGACCCAAAAACCAACCCAAAGAAATGATGGCGAGATCCTGGGGGATGGCCGTGTACAAAGAAGCAACATCAGCTGAAATCCAAGAAAAATCAGGAGACCACTGAAAAGAATGAAAGGCCTGTAAAACTGAGGCAGTGTCCCTCAGAAAACCAGGAATACACTGCACCAGTGGCTGCAGCATACTGTCCACCCAAGATGACAGGTTCTCTGAGAATGACCCGATACCCGAAACTATGGGGCGCATGGGAGGGGGGAATCCTTCTTTGTGTATCTTGGGGAGGGAATGGAAAATGGGGACCACTGGATGAGAAACAAAAATATAATCAAATTGTTTTTGGTCCAAATATCCATTGTCCAGTCCCTCCTCCAAGATACCCCTCAAAAGGGTTTGGAAAGGTGCGGTGGGATCCTGTTTCAACCTGGTATAAGTAGCGGAATCAGAGAGCATAAGCTCATTTTGTGTAGCATACACAGGTCTGTCCAAGATGACCACCGCTCCCCCCTTATCAGCCTTTCTCACAATTATATCAGACATCCTCGTCAACTCTTTTTTAGCGCTCTGCGTTCACTGGCCGTGAGGTTATTCTTACTATCATTCACATCCCTACTCTGAATCACCCTATCTAATTCAACCAGATCATGTTCTACATTGTCCTGGAATTGATCGAGAGAGGGGGTGCGTGACTGAATGGGATAAAAGTCTCTGTTGTAAGTGTGGAAATTATTCGCAAAGTCACTATCAATCCCAGAGAAAAAACGCATAGTCTGCATAGAGGCAATATGTGATAATTCCTGGAAGTAAAGGGAAGAAATCTGAGCAACAGGAGAATTTGACTGCGTTATATCAACCTCTACAGAATCTGTATCAACACTATCTATATCAGAAAAATGTTTCTTAATAGTGAGATTACGTGCAAAACGGTTGACATCAAGTAAAGTGCGATACACGTTGAAATGCACTGTGGGAGAGAAGGATAAACCTTTGGCAAGTACATTGATTTGCAATTGTGAGAAGACCTTAGCTGATAAATTAATGACTTTGATATTGTCTAAGTCTTTCTGTGACGTGATGGATAGCGACCTCGGATTAGTATCATGTGCAATGTCCGAATGATCAACAAAAGATAACACAGAGGATTCTGGGGCGGAGTCAGAGGATTCAGCTTCAGTGGAACTAAAAGCCACTTTGTTGCCTTTATTCTTTTTATAATGATGGCGTCGTTTCATAATAGAACGAGGTGTATTGATGCGCATGTCAGTCCAGTTATACACATTATTAGACCTATAGTCTTGCATATCACGATTGTATTTCTCTTGTTTGATATGAATCAAACTGTCCTCCATTGTTTTTAGGCTCTTTTGGATTTTTTGATCCAGTTCCATAAATGTCTCAGTATTAGCCAGAGGGGTTATCAATTCCTGTGTAACCTTGATTTCCTCACGCAAGGTGGATAATGATTGTTCCTCATAGGAAATGATAAGTTCTATAAGTTTAAATGAACAATTAGATAAAATTGATTGCCACTTGCTAGTGAAGTCATCGGAGTAGACAGTAGTGGGTTTTTTCGTAGGCGCAAGCCGCGCGGTATCATCTGTTTATCCAGATACTTTGTCAAAGTTGTTAGATCCCACCAGGTTCTCATCTCTTTGGTGAGCAATTTCTCTAAGGATAACATTTGGATCTTCAAATTCAGAATATCCTGCGTGTCTTTATTATCCACATCAAATATAGTATTCATTTTTAACAGTCTATCTTCGCAGTCGTCAATGGCTGTAAGTGAAGAATGCTGCATTTTAGCTTGGTTGGTATTATAAATTCCTACTGCACATAAAAGGATATATTCGCCTTGTAAGTCTCCTTGGGAACACTGACCTGGCTCAGACAAACTTTGAAACAACACTGGAGAATGTCGCGCTCGTCCACAGGAAACCAGGAGCCCGGACCTCGCCCTGAACCTTGGCGCACAACAAGTCCCAGAATGAAGAGAAAAACGGTCCAGCTTCACTGGAAAACTTGAGGCTTTATTGCAGATAAAAACCAACGTACAGCAATGCAAGAAATCGACCGGTTTCAGATCACTATAGGTGCGGATCCTTACCCTGGGAACACACCTGAGCGTTTTTCAGCGCGTTCAAACGCGCTGAAAAACGCTCAACATGTGAAAAGCCATGCATCCCTATGGGCATGGTTCACATTTGGGCGTTTTACAGCGCGTTTGAACGCGCTGTAAAACGCCAAACGCCCAAACAAGTGCATGAGCTTCTTTGGGGCGTTTTAACGCGCCTATGGACAATGTTGCCATAGGGGAGAATCACTGAATCGCGCGTATGACGCGCGTTTCTTAGTCACAAATACGCGCATACAAAAACGCGCGTAAAACGCATGTCATACGCGCGATTCAGAAATGCTTAGGTGTGTTCCCAGCCTTAGTCATGATGTGCATCAGTGAGAGGTGAAGCCGAGACTAAATAGCAAACCACCAGAACAGGTGATCGCAGTCAGGTACAGGACACACCTCCTGATGACATCCTCCACAGGTATACCATTCTACATTATTAACATTTTAACTTTTTTCTATCACTGTAATTTGCTGATTTTATCTTATTTTTCTATGTCTTTTGGCATGTTGTAACTGCTATGTACTTTACCTGTGGAGGATGTCATCAGGAGGTGTGTCCTGTACCTGACTGCGATCACCTGTTTCTGGTGGTTTGCTATTTAGTCTCGGCTTCACCTCTCACTGATGCACATCATGAATAAGGATCCGCACCTATAGTGATCCGAAACTGGTCGATTTCTTGTATTGCTGTACGTTGGTTTTTATCTGCACGGGATTCAATAAAGCCTCAAGTTTTCCAGAGAAGCTGGACCGTTTTTCTCTTCATTCTGGGACTTGTATGTTGGAAGAGGCTGAAGGGAGGGGATTGATGTTATTTACATGGGACTGTATGTTGGAGGGAGGGGAGTGATGTTATTTACATGGGACTGTGTATTGGGGGGCTAAAGGGAGGGGGATGATGTTATTTACATGGGACTGTATGTTGAAAGAGGCTGAAGGGAGGGTATTGATGTTATTTACATGGGACTGTATGTTGGAGGGAGGGGAGTGATGTTATTTACATGGGACTGTATGTTGGATGAGGCTGGAGGGAGGGGAGTGATGTTATTTACATGGGACTGTGTATTGGAGGGGCTGAAGGGAGGGGAGTGATGTTATTTACATGGGACTGTATTTTGGAAGGGCTCGAGGGAGGGGAGTGATGTTATTTACTTGGGACTGTATATTGGAAGAGGCTAAAGGTAGGGGATTGGTGTTATTTACATGGGACTGTATGTTGGAGGGGCTGGAGGGAGGGGAGTGATGTTATTTACATGGGGCTATATGTTGGAGGGGCTGAAGGCAGGGGAGTGATGTTATTTACATGGGACTGTATGTTGGAAGAGGCTGAAGGGAGGGGGGTGATGTTATTTACATGGGACTGTATGTTGGAGGGGCTGAAGGCAGGGGAGTGATGTTATTTACATGGGACTGTATGTTGGAAGAGGCTGAAGGAAGGGGATTTAGTTGAGCGAACTTCTATTTTTAGTTCGGCGTCCAAAGTTCGGATTCGGGTTATTGTAGCATCCCGTTATGGATTCCGCTACCGCGGACCATAACGGCATTTGGAATCCATAAGGGGCTGCTTCATGGAACCCGAACCTTGGACAACCCTAAGGACCTGGGGTGACGCCACCGTCATGTGATCAGTGCAGGGGGCGTGGCTCAGCACTGGATCATCTCTTATCCAATCCAGTGCTGAGCCACGCCCCCTGCACTGATTACATGACGGTGACGTCACCCCAGGTCCTTAGGGTTGTCCAAGGTTCGGGTTCAATGAAGCAGCCCCTTATGGATTCCAAATGCCGTTATGGTCCGCGGTAGCGGAATCCATAACGGGATGCTACAATAACCCGAATCCGAACTTTGGACGCTGAACTAAAAATAGAAGTTCGCTCATCTCTAGGAGAGAATTGGTGTTATTTACATGGGACTGTATGTTGGAGGGGAGTGATGTTAGTTACATGGGACTATATGTTGGAGGGGCTGAAGGGATGAGTGATGTTATTTACATGGGACTGTGTATTGGAGGGGTTGAAGGGAGGGGAGTGATGTTATTTACATGGGACTGTATGTTGGATGAGGCTGGAGGGAGGGGAGTGATGTTATTTACATGGGACTATATGTTGAAGGGGCTGAAGGGGGGGGAGTAATGTTATTTACATTGGACTGTGTATTGGAGGGGCTGAAGGGAGGGGGATGATGTTATTTACATGGGACTGTATGTTGGAGGGGCTAAAGGCAGGGGAGTGGTGTTATTTATATGGGACTGTGTATTGCAGGGGCTGAAGGCAGGGGAGTGATGTTATTTACATCGGACTGTGTATTGGAGAGGCTGAAGGCACGGGAGTGATGTTATTTACATGGGACTGTATGTTAGAGGGGCTGAAGGCATGAGAGTGATGTTATTAACATGGGATTGTGTATTGAAGGGGCTGAAGGGAGGGGGATGATGTTATTTACATGGGACTGTATGTTGGATGATGCTGGAGGGAGGGGAGTGGTCTTATTTACATTGAACTGTATGTTGGAGGGGCTGAAGGGAGGGGAGTGATGTTATTTACATGGGACTGTATGTCGGAGGGACTGAAGGCACAGGAGTGATGTTATTTGCATGGGACTGTATGTTGGATGAGGCTGAAGGGAGGGGGTGATGTTATTTACATGGGACTGTGTATTAGAGGGGCTGAAGGGAGGGGAGTGATGTTATTTACATTGGACTGTATGTTGGAGGGGCTGAAGGGAGGGGAGTGATGTTATTTACTGTATGTTGGAGGGGCTGAAGGCAGGGGAGTGATGTTATTTACATGGGACTGTATGTTGGAGGGGCTGAAGGCAGGGGAGTGATGTTATTTACATGGGACTGTATGTTGGATGAGGCTGAAAGGAGGGGAGTGATGTTATTTACATGGGACTGTAGGAAGAGGCTGAAGGGAAGGGTGATATTATTTACATGGGACTGTGTATTAGAGGGGCTGAAGGCAGGGGAGTGATGTTATTTACATGGGACTGTATGTTGGAGGGGCTGAAGGCAGGGAAGTGATGTTATTTACATGAAACTGTATGTTGGAGGGAAATGACATTATTTACATGGGCCTGTATGCTTTAATGGCTGGGGCATTATAGTTTTTGATGGCACTACAGGGAGGAGTATAAATATAGGTGGCACAGAAGGGGGCATTATAAATATAAGGGACATTATCGGGGTCCTTATTGTTACAGGGTACTATATAGGAGTGCTTATCAATTGTCTTTATTACTACTGAGGGGTCTGTAGAGAGGTTTATTACCACTGGGGTAACAATAGGGGTCATTATTTCTACTGGGGTCTCTGTGAGGGCAGTATTAATACTGGAGGGCTCTTCTACTGATGGAGGCACTCTTCGTAAGCGTTATCACGGTTGAAGGCACTGTAAGGGGCAGCATTACTAATGGAGGTATTCTTCGTGAGCGTTATCATGGCTGGAGGCACTGTAGGGGGCAGTATTACTAATGGAGGTATTCTTCGGGAGCGTTATGGCTGGAGGCACTGTAGGGAGCAGTATTACTAATGGAGGCATTCTTCGTGAGCATTATCATGGTTGGAGGCACTGTAGGGGGCAGTATTACTAATGGAGGTATTCTTCGTGAGCGTTATCCTGATTGGAGGCACTGTAGAGTGCAGTATTACTAAAGGAGGCACTCTTCGGGAGCGTTATCATGGTTGGAGGCACTGTAGGGGGCAGTATTACTAATGGAGGTATTCTTCGTGAGCGTTATCACGATTGGAGGCACTGTAGGAGGCAGTATTACTAATGGAGGCACTCTTCAGGAGCGTTATCATGGTTGGA
>JAKVIS010002503.1:0-22370 GCA_033119425.1 Bufotes viridis | reverse complement strand
AACTTTAATCTAAAAATCGGAGTGGGATCAGATGGTAGTTCCTGATATGTTTTTGCCGTCCAGAATTTTTGCGACACATTTCTTTATACTTATAGTGTACCATGACGACAACATTACCCCCTTATCCAAGGGTTTCCGTAAACAGGTCCGCTAGTGTTTGGCATCTGGTAGGTCCTCAATTTCAATGCCCAGTCCCTCACATTGGCGTCGATCGTGTGAAATGAAGAATTTGTGCCATTTTAGTTTACGGGCAAAGAGTTGAGATCTTTGACCCACCCAAACAAATCAAAATTACGGATGGGTACGAATGACAATCCCTTGCGTAAGATCTCCATTTCTATTTCACTCAGCACCCTTGATAATAGGTTAATAATCTGTAACTCGTCTTTGTTAATAGTGGTCTTACGTGGGGTGGCAGGGTATGATCTCACAGAGGTTAGTCTTTTTGGGGAGCATATATTGGGATGCAGGGGGTATTGTCTAAAAACCACCCCTACCTCCCCTTCTCCGTCCACCACGTCCCACGTCTACCCGACCTGTTCCTCTACTGCCACTTGAACAGAACTTGTTGCAGCACTCAATCTTAATGATCTGGGCCTCTTTTTTAAGTTGGAAATCAATAACCATCAGATTTCTTTCCTGGACCTAACCATTACACTCTCACTGTCAGGAGAAATTGTCACAAATGTATTTAGGAAAACCACAGCCACCAATAATCTATTAAGATGGAAAAGTGGGCATCCTGTAGCACTTAAGCGAGTATTCCTAAAGAGCAATATCTGAGGGTGAGGAGGAACTTCTCCCGCCTTGCAGATTTTCGCTCAGCAGCGAAGGATCTTCAGAGGAGATTTGTGAGTCGTGGTTACCCACGGAGAATGCTAGAGCAAGCATACCATCACTCACTAAATACAAACAGGGACCAACTGCTGACTCCAAGACCGGCTAGGTCTATGGATACAGTGAGTATTATAGGTACCTACAGTATTACAAAGCGTATAATGAGGTACGACAGGTCCTAGCGGACAATTGGGAGATTTTGAGATCAGACCCGGACGTGGGGAACCTCATACCACCGAAACCGAGGATAATGTATAGACGGAGTTATAACATCAAAAACCTCCTGGTACATAGCAACTACCAGAGTCCAAAACCTAATACATGGTTACGAAATAACCACAAAGGCATGCATTGTGGGTCATGCAAGTTCTGCAAATACATTAACAAAAGCAAAGGCTTTGAGGGATCATCTCCTGGTGAGATGCTATTCAATAGATCATTCATCAACTGCAAGACAACGGGGGTAATTTACCTCCTTACATTTGTATGTGGGATCAGTATGTGGGTAAAACCTCATGAGAATTGAGACGCCGGATTGAGAGCATATCTCGGACATTGCAAACCTGAAAGATACCCCGATAGCCCGACATGTAGGGGAATTTCATGGTGGAAGAGCCTCCTCAGTAAAATTTCAGGGCATTAAGCACATTGCCAGATCACATAGAGGAGGGGATATTGATCGCATACTGTTACAGAAAGAGGCCAGATGGATGTTCAGGCTGAACACCATGAAACCGTATGGCCTTAATGACGCAATCTCATATGTTCCGTTTATTTAGCTCCCTAACACGTTGGGGCCACAATCAAAAGATCCTATTGGCCCCGCAATGGACTGGGATTTCATCCCCTGAATGCTGTCACACTCCTCAATATGATTACATAATATTGAGGAACAAGTAGAATCTGTATCCTACCTATGCCACAATACCAGTTACAGTGAATCTGTGTTACTATGACATACTCAATTGATGCTGTGATATGCTGCTGTATACATAAGATAGGTTATTATCTCAGTATTTAATGACCACTAATGATCACTGAGCTGATTATGAGCCACTATGCGACGAACGTTACATTGTGTAGTGAGGGAGAGAATCACAAAATAATTCTACAGGCCTTTCACTTAGGGTCTTTATTCTACCCCTGAAATACATACAGAGTAATTATTTCAGGTTTTTGCACAGTGCGACAATTTCCAATTTCTACTTGTAGATATATCCATGATAGGCGTTTTTGCCATAAAATCTGCAGGCAGCACACATACTCTGAATATATGGCCGCACTTGGTAATAAGTATCTGCTGGTATATGCATCATAATGGGCACAAACGACAGATGGTGACACAACATATGTGTATATATTACGATCATTGAGTACGGGCAAAGTAGTAGGTGTCGCTAAATGCACGGTCGCATCGTCTGATAGGTATATGCCAGGAAACTGACTGCCGATTATATATCCACAATATGCAACAATTGCCAATAAGATCTAATGCCATATATTGGAAGGTCTCACTATCTTTATGGCGGTATATGGAATGGTCTCTCGCACTGCCGAGATATGCAACTACCTATCCATTCTGCCCGTTCATTTCCATCACTTTCCAACAACAATGTATCACACTTTAGCCACAGATTTATTTCATTATTTCTTTGCCTCATTGAGTTCTTTTGCCTCTTTCATTTGCTCTCTCTACATCTGCCACTGATTGCTACAGCAAGCCGCCGTAGTATATTCCCATTCATTATTATTGCGCTTAGCGCCGCCCCTGGGTGTTACACTTACCCCAGTGTGTTAGCCATCCAGCCCACCCGTAGTAGTGATTGGCTATGCACACGGGGTCCATGCCAGGAGGTAGGGTTGTGTACCTATTTAAAGACTAAGATACACGGCCGCTTACGGCCATCCCAGTGCCGAGGCTGACATCAGGCCAGAGAAACGCCGACTCCCACACCTAGGGAGTGCGGCTTAGGCAGGAACTACACCAACTGAACACCGACCTCTTACATCTAGAGAGTGCGGCTCAGGCAGGTTCCATCTATTGAATTAATGTGGCTCCTGAGTAAGTGCTAACATTACCTATAGCACAGAAGCAGCGTAGAGCCCACACTTGGCTGCCCTACTCTACCTCCTAGATTATAACTCACTGTAAGACAGCACACACCGGTTGCAGCAATTCAGTGTTAGAGAGGGGAGTACGGAGGAGCACTAGTCCCCAGTGGATGATCAAGTGCACAACCATCCTCTGGGGTTTGTATGTATGGTGCCTAACAACAATTCAGTACACCCAATTGTTGTAGGGCACAACTGCCTTTCATTATAGACACACTAGGCACCAGCCATTAACTTATACTGTGGTGTACATCCAGACCTATCCAGGGTTCGCAGATAGATGATACACTCATTACCCCAGCTACAATAGAGACAACAGATTTGTTAGTATATGGGTAGGCCTGCTATCTAAGTCTTCATCTACCCGGTTAGTCCTAGTTGGTGTCTTATAGTGGCATTCTACTCGTCACTTTATTACTTTGAACACACCCCTAATTTTATCACTATGATCTAATAAAGCTTGTTTTATTTTTAACGTTCACACATTATTATGATATTTACTCAGTTTATGTGAAGCGGGCATGTATACCTTTGATACCGATTAATTGAGAATTTCAATGTTAAGTAAGGAAATAGGTCTATAGTTTGCACAATGGCTATGGCCCTTCCCCTCCTTTGATATCAGTACAATATGGGCCGTTACCATGTCCCTAGATAAGGAGTACCTGACAGAGAGAGGTTGCAGACCTCTAAAAATAGAGGAGAAGTTGTTTTTGAAGGTTTTAAAGTATAAGGTCGGAAGACCATCGGGACTCGGGCTTTTCCTAAAGGAATTTGGCGAAGGGCATTAGTTAGTTCATCCAGGGTGAAAGAGGTTGTTAAGGAAACCTGTTGGGTCTCAGAAAGAGAAGGAAGTGCAGAAGAATTTAAAAAATCTCTTATTAAAGAGAAGTGGGTATCAGGCGGAAGAGTTTGGGGAAGGTTTTAGAGGCTTTCATAGAAGTTTTTGAATTGCTTAGCGATAAGCGTGGACGACAAAATAGCATTACCGGATGGTGTGGTCAGTTGGTGGACATAATTGGCTGATTTCCTGGTTTTTATTCTCTGCATTAGAAATTTGGTCGTCTTATCGCCATGGGCGAAGAATTTGTGCTGAATTTGTGCTGAGATGCTCTAGCTCCAGACAGTTCCTGAAAAAGGGGGTCTGCAGGAGTACTTTTATGGAGGGATTCAATGGATCGAATTTTAGCTAAAATGGAATCTATCTTTTTCTGTCTACTTTTTTTAAGGTAGGAGCTAAGGCTTATTAAGTGACCCCTAATATAGGGTTTGTGGGCGTCACAAAGGGTTTGGGGATAAAAAGAAGGTTGCTTATTAATGGAAATGTATTCCTCTAGGAGGGAGGCAACTTTTTCTACTATCTTTGGTTCTCCCAATAGGGATTCGTTCAAGCGCCAATTAAAGCTTTTAGGGGCTGGTGAGGGAGCTGATATAGATAGGGATATCGGGGCATGGTCTGACATATGTATGGAACCAATGTTAGCAGAGTGACAGAGGTAAAGGTGCATTTTGGAAATCAAGAGATAGTCAATTCGGTGGTAGGTTATATGTGCATGGGAAAAAATGGTATAATAAATATAATAAAGGTATAAGGTGAAGGCTCCAGAGTTCCTCCCCCACTCTCCTAAGTGATTGCAGGGACTTAGATGATTTACTAGAGGAGGAGTCAAGTGAGGGGTTTAAAGCGAAGTTCAAGTCGCCGCCAAGGACAACAATGCCTTCTTGGAAAGAGGCAATGGTCGGGGAGATAGCAATTAACCATTGGGCCTGCTTATCATTAGGGGCATAGAGGTTGACAAAGGTATACATTTGGGGACCAATGTGACCCTTGACCATGATGTATTTCTCCTCTGGATCCTGGAGGTGGCTAGCATATTTAAAGAGAAGGCTCTTCTGAAAGCCAATACTCACCCCACCAGAGGCAGAGGAGTCACCCCACAGTGATACCACTGGGGGTAGCATGAGAATGATAGGTTAGGATAGCGGTTGAACCGGAAGTGCATCTCCTGGAGGAAGATGACATTAAAGCCAGATTTTCGCAATAAGGTGAATATCTGGCTCCTTTGGAAGGAGTTGAATCCAGTTACATTGTAAGAAGTGACATGTAAATCAGTCATGACAGCTCACCCAAGAAGAGGATTCTGGCTGTGAAGCTGGTCTCCTCCAGGATGACGCACCCACCAGTCAATTCGTAGAATAGCGGATTGTGAGCAGTACCTGAGCTAAGAAGCAAGCCACCGAGTTCCAGGGTGAGATTTTCCTGTACCAGAAAATGGAAGAAAACATAGGCAAACATAAGAAAAATTAACATCAACAAGTAGAATGCTTAAACAATGCATAACAGTAAGCTCAAGAGCAGGAGCCAAGTGGAGAGGTGGAAAAGTGGTAATTAAAACCAATGGTCGAGAGGGTTGAGGTCGAGTGCGTTGAACTTCAAAAGGCAGTATGGATGGAAGGTCAGGAAGGTCGGCCAGATCCTTGTAGAGGTCCCAATCTTCAATCTCCATCGGAGCGATTCCTAGTTGGTCGAAGACTGGACCCAGGTCAGAGAAAGTTCAGATGGTGAGACGTTTGCCTGCGTGCTGGAAAGATAATCCGAAGGATAAGTCCACCTGTACGGGACCTTCCTGGTGCAGAGCCAGTCTGTAAGAGGCTTAAGGGCCCTCTGTTTCTTGAGGGTGGTCGGGGCCAGGTCTTGAAAAATTGCCACCCAGGCATATATGATAAGTCTGGCTGGATCCTGGCCGCTTCTAAGATGTCGGATTTGACTTGGTAGTTTAGGAAGCGATAAATCACGTCTCGAGCCGGTCATCAGGTTTCGGTTTGGGGCGCAAGGCCCTGTGAGCACGTTCGATCATAATGTCCAGGGCGTAATCTGGGCCCAGCAGGGACCTACAAATGTTGTGTACGACATGGAACAGCTCACCTGGGGTACCAACCCAGGGATCCCTCAAAGCGGAGGTTATTACGCCTTCCTCTGTTTTCTTGATCTTCTATGGCGTTTTGGAGGGCATTGAGGTAAGTACCTCATCAGCATAGCGATTTGGCTGTAGCAGACTGGTGGCCCAAAATTGTCGCTTGGTGGGGTGAGTTGCTCGACACGGTCGCCAATTTGTCGCACATCACAGCGGAGCGCAGAAATTCCTGAGACTACAGGGTCTAAAGCTTTGCTCAGTGCTTGATCCAGATATTTTCTGGTCAGACGGAGTTCTTTAGGGTTTCGGAGGTCTTCCATATTGCTATCTCCATCGGAGGGATCTGGAGTGCAGGCAGCGGACTTGTTGCTGTGAGCCGGCGCCATCTTTGGTTCCCGGGTTGCTACTGTGGCGGCCCGATTTTTCTGGAATTTTTCGATTTCTCCGCTGGGAATATGGCGCTTGTTGGTGAGGCGAACTCACTAGGTTAAGGGTTGCCAATTTTCACCATCATCGCTCTCGTATGCTAAAGATAGCTGATGCCAGGGACAACCGTGTTCACAGAAGCGAGCAGCAGAGCGGCCATCACCGTAAGAGAAAACTCCGCCCCCATGTGAGGCGAAATTTAACAGATTCTTTTAGAAACAAGATTTGAAAAGATCCAAAAGTCCTTTTAAGGACTACAGTGTGTGTGTGTTTGAGAGCAGTAATATATTTTTAGTACTTGCGCTTAATTGATCAGTCTCAGGAACAACTGTGCTGAGGAAGAGACACAGTGCAGGGAGAAAAATTTTAACATCTATCTAAAGCTTTTCATGCAACCAATAATCCTTTTAAGGGCTAATGTGTGTGTTTGAAAGCAGAAATATATTTTTCTTTAATACCTATTAGTGACATATACTGTACATCACCCACACACTATGTATTTTTGCGTAAATTTAACTAATCAGAGCCACATTTATTGTCAATAGTGTGTGCGTTTAATCCATATCAGCGACATATACAGTCCTCCATCTGCAAAAAAATGTTTTGGGGAAAGTTAACTATTTTGTGCCACATCTGTGTGTGCTTTTAATCCACATCGGTGACATATACTGTACTCCATCCGCAAATTCAGTTTTTCTGGGAAATTTAACTAATTTGTGCTACATCTGTGTGTGCGTTTAATCCAGATCTGTGACATACAGTAGTGTACTCCATCCATAAACTCTGGTGTTTAGGCAAATTGAGATAATTTGTGCCAAAACTGTTTCTTTAGTGTAAATTTTAATAATCATCAGCCTGCCCTCATCTACTGTCTCTGTAGTGTGTGCGTGTAATACACATCCGTGACATATACAGTACTGCATCCGAAAACTATTTCCTCAGCGTAAATTTAAATAATCTGGGCCTAATCTTGTGTCCATAGTGTGTTGTTTTCTGTGACATATACAGTACTCCACCCGAAAACATTTTATTTAGCGCAAATTTAAATTATTTGGGCCTAATCTATTGTCCATAGTGTTTGGCTTTCTGTCACATATACAGTACTGCATCCAAAAACTATTTCTTGAGCACAAATTTAAATATTCTGGGCCTAATCTAAAAGAAAAAATATATATCCACCGTACCCAGCTTCATGTCCAATTTAGCTGGGCGGCGCAGGACAACACTGTCCAAGTCATCCCAGTGCGAACAGTTGGTCGGTTGGATTGCTGAAAATAATGTGTCAGTCAGTTAAGCACCACCCCTCTCGTCCAGTCTCTGTAGCCAAGAGTCTGTTGAACCAAATTCTCACTCTGATCATCCTTCCTCCCACCATGGAGAGGCTTGCCAATCGAGTGATCCCACACTAGGATATTCCGAGGAGCTCTTTCCAGCACCACTATTAGATTTGGACCTTGTGCCCAACATGATTGAAGAGGTACCTGAGATATTGAGCCCTGATTCCCAACCTCTTAAGCCTTAACAGTCTCAAGAAGATGACGGTGGTGATCAGCAATCATTCGTTTATGAGGTGGATGATAATAAGACACAGTTGTCAATCACTGAGGTTCTGGTTAGGTCAAGTCAGGAGGATGAGCAGAGTGAGAAAGTAGAAGAGGAGGTGGTGGAGGATGAGGTCACTGACCCAACATGGGAAGGTGAAAAGCCAAGCAAGGACAGCAGTACAGAGGGAGGGATCCGCAGCACCGCAAAAGTCTGGAAGAGGCAGTAGGGTTGCAAAAGGGAGAAGTCGGCCCGCACCTAAAAGGCCCGCAACCGTTACACGAGCACCCCCATGCGTAAATCTACCTTGCCAAGGGGTAGGTGTTCACAGTATAGCCATTTTTTGAGGAAAGCACAGACGACAAAAGAGTGGTAGTTTGCAACCTGTGCCGTGCCAAAATGAGCCGGGTGTGAACACTAGCAACCTCACCTCACTAGCAATAAGTGGGCAGAGACGCCTGGGTCCACTATCTGGATTTGTGGGTCACACCACTGCCTCCTTTCCCCCTGTGTTACACACTTCTGGACAATCCCCATGTCGAAGGCGCAGGCATGAATGCCGCTCGCCCTGCACCTGGACCTTTGCATGAACCATCAGCAACAACATCCACTTCTCTGTCTCAGCGCAGCATCCAAATGTCGATAACACAGGCATTTGAATACAAGCGCAAATACCCACCCATCCACTAACCCACCAACAGGCCATAGCACTAAATGTGCAACTTTCACAATTACTGGCCCTTGAAATGTTGCCATTTAGGCTTGTAGACACTGATGCCTTCCACAGCCTGATGTCGGTGGCCATCATTTGATACGCAATCCCCAGCCGCCACTTTTTTCACGGTGTGCCGTGCCCTCTTGACACGAGCATGTGTCCCAGAACATCACCCGTTCCGTGACCAACGTACTTACTGGGAAGGTTCTGGTGGCCAGGGAGACTACATTTCCCTGACCGCACACTGGGTGAATGTTGTGGAGGCCAGGAGTGAGTCGTACCCTGGGATGGCACAGGTGCTACCAACACCCAGGATTGCGGGCCCTTCTTCCATCAGGGTCTGCGCCAGCAGCTATGTTACTGGCTCCAACCCCCACTTCTCCTCCTCCGCTGCCTCCTCCTCCACTTCCAACTCCAACAGCAGTCAGCCAGCTGCAAGCTGGCTGCAAGCAGTGTAGCACTGCTGTGGGTAAGCGTCAACAGGCCGCGCTGAAGCTGATCTGCTTTAGGGGACAAACAGCACATCTCTGCAGAGTTATGGCAGGTTACAAGGGACCTGACCGAGCTGTGGCTCTCGCCACTCAACCTACAACCAGGCATGGCTGTGTCTGAAGATGGCCATAACTTGGGGGCAGATTTGGAGCTCGGCAACCTAACACACATCCCATGCCTAGCCTACGTCTTAAACTTGGTGGTTCAGCGGTTTATCAAAACCTACCCCAATTTGCAAGAGCTACTAGTGAAGGTGCTCCGCATGTGTTCCCATTTCCGCAAGTCATGCACAGCTTCAGCCCGTCTGTCAACGCTGCAGCAGCGCTTGAGGTTTCCAGCTTACTGACGTGATGTAACTCTACATTCTACTCTTTGGCTAGGCTTTGTGAGCAGCAGAGGGCAGTTGTGGAATACCAGCTGCAACATGGGCATCGCCTTTCCAGTCAACTGCCACTATACACAAGAGAGGAGTGGGCATTGATGTCAAACCTCTGTGAGGTTTTAAAAAGCTTTGATGGTTAGTGGCTATAACTCTATTATCAGCGCAACCATTCCACTGCTGTGTCTACTTAAACGATCGCTGTTCACAATTAAGGAGGAGGGTCTCAATGTGGCAGACTAGGAAATGGGGAGGACATTACACAGGGTGATAGCCAGACCACCCACAGTTCATCATCTCAGCTTAAATTGGACCATGAAGAGGAGGAGGAGCTGGAGACAGTTGCCTCTGCTACAGAGGGTAGTACCCATGGAACTTTAATTCCATCTGTTCAGCGTGGATGGACATAAGAGGAGGATGGGGGTATGGAGAGTCATCCTGATGTCGACATCAACGTTTTGCATTTTGATACTCTGGCACAAATGACTTCATGTTAGGCTGCTTTTCCCGTGACCCTTGCATTATCCGCATTTTAGATATCACAGGTTACTGGGTGTTCACTCTTCTCGACCCCGCTACAAAGAGAACTTCTCATCTCTCATTCCTGGGGTGGAGGGACAAGTAAAACAGTGCAATACCAGAGGGTATTTGATGAGAGATTGCTCTAAAATTTTCCATCTGACAAAGCGGTCGGCAGAGTCCGTACTTACTTAGGCAACCGAGGAAGGGAGACAAAAGGAAAATACAGCAGTTCCAACAAAGGCAGGGCAACACTCTCCAAGGCATGGGACACTTTCATTACACCCCGCCAGCAACCTCACCCTGAAGCGTGTCCTATTGCTACAAGGAGGGAAAAGTTTTAGAAGATGGTGAAGGAATACATAACAGACCGTGTCAGCATCCTAAATGATCCCTCAGTGCCTTACAACTACTGGGTGTCCAAGCTGAACACATGGCACAAACTTGCGCTTTACACCTTGGAGGTGCTAGCCTGGCCTGCCGCAGCGTTTTGTCTGAGCGTGTATTTAGTGCTGCTGGTGGCATTATAACAGATAAGCGTATCCGCTTGTCCACTGGCAATGCTGACAGGTTGACTCAGATAAAAATGAACAAGGCCTGGATTGCCCCTGACTTCTCAACTCCACCAGAGGAGAGCTGAGCTGATGATGAACATAAAGGCAATTTCAATCTATAGTTTAAAATATACTCAATCTACTGTAGTGTATTCTCATGCACCACAAAAAGAGTATATGGTTGAATCTTGTTTTCTCCTCCTCCTCCAGATTGTATATATTCCCTCCACTCTATTTTTTTATAGTATCAGCTCAACTGCAGGCCCTCAACTCAAATTTTTTTATAAGGTCAGCTAAACAGCATGCACTCGCATATAATGTTTTAGAGCGTCAGCTGTATAGCATGCACTCGCATATATTGTTTTAGAGCATCAGCTCACCTGCAGGTACTCACATATAATGTTTTAGAGCATCAGCTCATCTGCAGACACTCGCATATAATGTTTTAGAGCTTCAAACAAAATTGGTAGTTTCAGCACCAAAGGTATTCTTTACATAAAATCTTCCTTTTATTTGAAATCCATAACATGAAAGTACAGACATGTTTACATGGCAGGCAGCAGTTTACGCATTTCGGACAACCTTGTCCTTAGTCGACTAAGGACAAGGTTGTCTGAAACGTGTAAACTGCTGCCTGCCATGTGAACATGTCTGTACCTTCATGTTATGGATTTTAAATAAAAGGAAGATTTTATGCAAGGAATACCTTTGGTGCTGGAACTACCAATTTTTGTTTGAATCTTCACAAATACCTGTCTTTGTTCCTAATCACCGGGGATACATGCATGCCGTCGAGGTGAGCTGGATGCAATCTTTATATAATGTTTTAGAGCATCAGCTCACCTTCAGGCACTAGCATATAATGTTTTAGAGCGTCAGCTCACCAGCAGGCACTTGCATATAATGTTTTAGAGTGTCAGCTAACCAGCAGGCCCTCCCTCTAATGTTTTAGAGGGTCAGCTTAGTAGCAGGACCTCTCCCCTAATGTTTTAAAGGGTCACCAGCAGGCCCTCGCTCCAAATGTTTTTGAGGGTCACCAGCAGGCCACCAATCATAATTTTTCAAGGGTGTGTATGATACCCTCCTTTATGTGTACTAAAGGGTGTATTGTAGTGCCGGTTCCTTGTAATTTTTGGCAGCCCTTTTACTTAGTGCATAGGCTTTATGAGTGTAGTAGTTCTACTACCTGAACAATTGTACCACAATGTGAATGAGGCCCTCCTTTATGTAATATACAGGCTGTTTTGGAGTGCCTCTTGCTTGTAATTTTGGCAGCACTTGCACTTTATATACAATTGAGTATACAGGAAGGATAGTTTCCTAACAATTTTTCCTGTGAAATAAAGTTTTTGGGGGTGTTTTGTGCATATTTTTGTGAGTCTGTAAAAGTGGCATACAACTCAGACAACTTGGTTCCCAGCAGAGACCTGGGAGTCCAAGATGCATCCAGACATCGTCCCCATGCTGTTCCCGATCCATTTCAGTGGTGTTTATGTAACTTTCTGACCTTTTTCAATGGACCATGCACCCTCCTCTCTTCAGAGCAGGGGGTGCCTGGTTGTCTCACATTGAGTTCCATTATACTCAGGTGCTCGATTGAGCACACGAATATAACAATGTGCTTGGGCCGAACACCCGAATACTTTGGTGCTCGCTCATCACTAGTCATAAGGGTCAAAATGAGAGATAAGGTAAATTACGACTCACTATTTGAGGTGCTTGAAGATTATTAGGAAGGAAAAGTAGGATAAATTTTGTATTAGGTTTGATGAATAAAATATGAGAGGAGTTTAAGATGATAATGGATATAAAAGGTTACTTAGATTAGATTTCCCACCAATTTGGAGTAATGTATATTTAAATGAAATGCAGGAAATTAAACAATAATTTAATTGGGAACAAATAGGTATCTATAACATGAGACATATTTGAAGGAGGGATAATGAAGAAGTTTATCACATTAGTAAGAGAATTTGGGATTCCACAGAGGGATTTTTATAAGTATTGTGGGAGTCGCTCTGGTAGACAGCGGTGCGGGTGCAGTTTAGAGGCAAAACAAGGAGTCCAGATGGTGCATCAAACAGTGTTTTATTCACACTTGCACGCCATAAAAGAAAAGCAGTCTCTTGGTGACAGTTCACACACAACGGAAATACTGTGGCAAAACAAAAACAGGCCAACACAGGGTCCAGTCACCTTGGGTGGTTTAGGTGCGGGTTCACACCTAGCAGTCGGCTCAGCCGCAGGCGATTCCACCTTCAGGTCGCAGGAAACACCACCTTGCTGAGCTCCTTCCTCCAGTACAGAGAATTCCTCAGCCCTGTTTGCAGGCTCCAGGATAATCACACCCTCAGACACAGCTGCTGGCTGCGTTATATACCCAGCCCAAAACATGGACTGGACCGTGGGGAGCAGCCACCCACCCTACTCTTTAGCTGCTCCCAGTAAGAGCCGGCCCGGATCGGCTTTGCAGCCATGCTATTTAACAGAGCAGCACTAGCTGCTGCAGACCAAAAACCCGGCTCTTACCTCACCGAGGCCAGCAACCTCGGTGACACGTACCTGCTATCAAATACAACACCTTGCACTCTCTTACACACCCCCTTTGTTCAACCCTGAGGGGTGAACACACGTGAGGCAGTGGACGCGGGACAGGGCATCTGCGTTGCCCTGCAAGCGGCCTGCCCTGTGTTCCCACAGAGAATTTGAAATTCTGAAGAGATAGGAACCACCTGGTGACCCGAGCATTCCTCTCCTTGGCCTGACTCATCCATTTGAGGGGAATGGTCGGTCACCAGACGGAACCTCCTCCTAACAAGTAGTAGCGGAGAGATTCGAGTGCCCACTTGATAGCCAGGCACTCCCTCTCCACTATACTGTATCTGGACTCGGCGGGATTGAGCTTACGGCTCAGGAAGACAACGGGATGTTCTTCCCGTTGACCTCCTGAGACAGTACCGCCACCGAGGCCTACCTCCGAGCGTCGGTCTGTACGACAAACTCCTTGTTGAAGTCGGGTGTCACCAAAACCGGGGACCCACACAGGGCCGACTTCAACGCGGCGAAAGCCTCCTCCGCCTTCTCACTCCAGCTAACCCTCCCAGACTTTCGCCCCTTCAACAGGTCTGTCAACGGCGCTGCTATTGTGGCAAAGTGGGGCACAAACCTCATGTAGTAACCTACAATCCCCAGGAACGACTTTACCTGCCTGGTGGTGACCGGTCGGGGCCAGTTACGAATGGCCTCTACCTTGGTTACCTGAGGTTTGATGACTCCCGCCCAATTACATATCCCAGATATTTTGTCTCCTCTAACCCTATGGAGCACTTCTTTGGGTTAGCGGTCAGTCCGGCTTTCCTCAGGGCATCCACTACCGCCTGCACCTTGGGTAAATGGCTTTCCCAGTCGGTGCTGTGGATGACTACATCATCTAAGTAGGCCGAGGCGTACCGGCGATGTGGTCGCAGCACTATGTCCATTAACCTTTGGAAAGTGGCGGGGCGCCATGCAGGCCAAAGGGTAACACCTTGTAGTGATACAGGCCCTGCGGGTAACAAATGCGGTTTTTCCTTAGCCGACTCCGTTAAGGGTACCTGCCAGTACCCTTTGGTGAGGTCTAGCACAGAAAAATAACGGGCTTGCCCTAAACTCTCAACAAGCTCGTCTACCCGGGGCATGGGATACGCATCAAACTTGGACACTTCATTTAACTTGCGAAAATCGTTGCAGAACCGCAGCGTCCCATCCGGCTTAGGTGTTAGGACTATAGGACTGGCCCACTCACTCTTCGACTCCTCAATGACATCGAGCTTCAGCATTAACTGTACTTCCTCCGTGATGGCCCGTCGCCGAGCCTCGGGTACCCGGTATGGTTTTAACCGGATCTTGGCCTGAGGCTCAGTGGCGATGTCATGTTGGATGAGAGGCGTGCGGCCAGGGAGGTCCGAGAACACATCCGTGTTCCGACTGATGAACTCCTGACTTCCTGAACTTGTTTGGAAGACAGGCTGTCTGCAATTTTACCGTGGTTACTGCTTCACAGGCCTCGAACTGTGGGGCTGGACACTTTTCACCTAGAAGCCCTGGCCGGGGCTGTGGTCGTCGGCCGTGTCCCTATCTTTCCAAGGCTTAAGTAAATTCACGTGGTACACCTGCTCCCGGCTTGCGCCGCCTGGCTGGTGTACTTTGTAATTACTTCCCCTACCTTCTCGATCACCTCATAGGGGCCCTGCCACCTAGCTAGGAATTTGCTGTCAGGGTGGGTACCAGAACCAACACTCGATCTCCCGGATTGAAGCCCCGTACCCGAGCCTGACGATTATACACCCTACTCTGGGCTTGTTGTGCTGCCTCCATATGCTCCCGGACCAGCGGCAACACCCTTTCTATCCGTTCCTGCATCTGGGTGACATACTCAATGACACTTTTGTGGGGGACAGGCTGTTGTTCCCATGCTTCCTTGGCGATATCCAACAGGCCCCGAGGGTGTCTGCCATAAAGCAGTTCGAAGGGCGAGAACCCAGTAGAGGCCTGGGGTACCTCTCGCACTGCGAACATGAGATAGGGCAGAAGCAGATCCCAGTCCTTCCCATCTCTAGACACCACCCTCTTTAACATATTTTTTAGAGTTTGGTTAAACCTCTCAACCAGACCGTCTGTTTGCGGATGAGTAAACGGACGTCCGTAGCTACTTTATACGCAACAATTTACACAGTTCCCTCATTACTTTGGACATAAAAGGGGTCCCTTGGTCTGTCAGAACCTCTTTTGGCAGGCCCACACGGGAAAACATCTCCATTAACTCTTTGGCAATGAGCTTAGCTGAGGTATGTCGCAGAGGCACCGCCTCCGGATACCAGTGGCATAGTCGAGAACTACCAGAATGTGTTGGTGGCCCCTGGCGAACTTTGGTACAGGCCCAATTAAATCCATAGCGATTCGCTCGAGCGGTACTTCAATAATTGGCAGAGGTACCAGAGGACTACGGAAATGTGGCTGGGGGCTAGTTATCTGACAGGTCGGACAGGACTTACAATAATTCTCTACCTCCTTGAACACACTGGGCCAATAAAACCGCTGCAGTATGCGGTCCTGGGTTTTCTGCCACCCCAGGTGTCCCCCAAGAACATGTTGGTGGGCAAGCTCCATGACAAGCTTGCGATACGCTGTGGGCACCACCAACTGTTCAACAGGTTCACCTCGGTTTGGTTCACCCTATACAACATATCCTGCAGAACAATAAATCGTGGGAACATTAATTCAGCCCCTGGTTTCTGGGGTTTACCATCAATTTCCAGCACATTCTCCCAGGCCCTGGTTAGGGTTTGGTCCCGGTGTTGTGCGGTCCCAAAATTTTCCCGGAGACATTGAGGTCTGCCAACTCAGGCCCCGGTGGCAAGTCCTCCGTGTCTCCCACCATTACACTCAGTGGGGTTGTCTCCCCCACTACCGCTGCAGCAGTGGTCACCCCTACCGCTGGCCCCTCAGACTCGGGCTCCCAGGGTTCTGGCCTTCCAGGGGTATCAGGCCACTCTGCTAGGAGTTACCCCTGTCTCAGGGCTATTAGTCACTTTCATCTCAGGCCACAGTGACGGAAAACCAGGAAGTCTCTCCCAATTATTAGTTCATAGGGCAGCTTTGTGGAGATCGCCACTTCACAAGTCCAGGTGCCGGCCGCCGTGGATAGAGACATTACAGCCGTGGGATAGTCCTTTAAGTCTCCGTGTATACACACCACACCAACTTTCCGGCCCGTATACTGGGTGGGCTGTACCAGGGCAGCACTTACCAGGGTTACCAGGCTCCCTGAGTCCAACAGCGCCACTGCCAGGTTATCCCCGATTTGCACCTGGCACAGATGTCGATTGTCTATTGTCTCGGGGTGCCGGTCGCACACAGTCTCCGGGCATACAGGGAAGCCCGGTACCCATAATTAGTCTCCATGGGTTCCCCCACTGTGGACAGTCGGCCCTTACGTGGCCAGGCTCGTGACACCGCCAGCAGACTACTGGGGAGGGATCTGCAAGGGTACATCCCGGGCGGGTTTGGCCGGCCGCCGGGACTGGGGTGGAGGTTTCCGGGGTTTGACTGGCCTCCTCCCAAAGAACCCCCTGCAGGTTTCTGGTGGCCTCATATCGCTCCACCAGGTCGACCATCTCAAGGGCATTGGTGGGGGATACCTGGCCGATCCAGTGCTGGAGAGGGTAAGGCAAAGACCTCCAGAATACATCTGCTAACAGACGGTCGAGCATAGCAGTGGGAGTCAGTATGTCTGGCTGCAGCCATTTTGCAACCGATGTAGCAGGTCATAGTATTGTGGTCTGGCGGGTTCAGCCGGGTTAAATTCCCACTGATGCACCCGCTGGGCCCGGACCAAAACATTCACCCCCAGTCTTGCTAGAATCTCACCTTTCACGGTCGGGTAGTCAGCTGCCTGGACATCTGCCAAATCGAAAAAAACTTGCTGGGGTCCGGCTGCCAGGAGCGGAGCAACCACCTCGGCCCACTGGTCACGGGGTAACTTTTCCCTCACGGCGACCTTCTCAAAGACGGCTAGGTATGTCTCCACGTCGTCTGCGGGGTCATCTTTGGGATCGCCGCACGGACCGCTTTCCGGGCATCATGGACGTGGTGGGGCGCTCCTGCCGCCTGTAAGGCCATCACCTGCTGTAGTAGTAGCTGGTTGGTCTCCTGCTGCTGCTTGTTGGCCTCCCGCTGCTGCAAGTTAGCCTCCACAAGGGCTTTTACAACCGCCTCCATTTTGTCCGGGAACCCAGGCTGCAACTTTGCCGGCCTAATATAGGACATACACTTTTACTCAGCAAACAAAGTTCGGCGTTCACGCCAGCCTCACTGCGCATGCCCGCATCCGACACCAAATGTGGGGAGTCGCTCTGGTAGACAGCGGTGCGGGTGCAGTTTAGAGGCAAAACAAGGAGTCAGATGGTGCATCAAACAGTGTTTTATTCACACTTGCACGCCATAAAAGAAAAGCAGTCTCTTGGTGACAGTTCACACACAACGGAAATACTGTGGCAAAACAAAAACAGGCCAACACAGGGTCCAGTCACCTTGGGTGGTTTAGGTGCGGGTTCACACCTAGCAGTCGGCTCAGCCGCAGGCGATTCCACCTTCAGGTCGCAGGGAAACACCACCTTGCTGAGCTCCTTCCTCCAGGACAGAGAATTCCTCAGCCCTGTTTGCAGGCTCCAGGATAATCACACCCTCAGACACAGCTGCTGGCTGCGTTATATACCCAGCCCAAAACATGGACTGGACCGTGGGGAGCAGCCACCCACCCTACTCTTTAGCTGCTCCCAGTAAGAGCCGGCCCGGATCGGCTTTGCAGCCATGCTATTTAACAGAGCAGCACTAGCTGCTGCAGACCAAAAACCCGGCTCTTACCTCACCGAGGCCAGCAACCTCGGTGACACGTACCTGCTATCAAATACAACACCTTGCACTCTCTTACAGTATTTACAGCTTAGGAGTGCGATAGGTTCATCACCTACCTCAAACAGGTACAGTAAGGATGTAAACAAAGAAGGGGTTGGCAGCTCTCACCTGTTGAAAATAACGACCATCCAACAAGCGAGCACGGACTATGCACCTGACGGCAACTAAGCAAAAGAAGGAAAAGTCCAGCTCCAGCAGTGGATGGGATAGAATTCAATTCGATCTTTATTGAGCGATTAAAATCTTCAAGTCATATTGACATAATTCATGCCAGTATTGCCAAAGCGTTTCGGACCAGATAATATGTACAGTCCTTCCTCATGACAGACATAGTAAGGTTTGTGAGGATATCACACTGATATACCCTCCCCATCAGGTAACACCTGTGTATGGGAGAGGGCACAGCAGAATTAACCCTACCCTCAATCACTCACTGATACAAAAAGGCAAATCAAATTTAAAAAAGAACACAAAAATGTATGATACATATAAAAAGACATTATAAAAAAAAGCTGCAATAATCCAAAGGCATGTAAACATTGCATGATCAAAATATTACCATAATTGGTGCAGATAGATATTGCACTGATTTTACCGACCACCAGGGGCAAACACAAGGGAAAAAGAAAGATCCTCTCAATATTGCAGTATAAGGTCAGGCGCTTGTTCAGACCATGTGGTTGTCTGGTTCCTAATTTGAAGATCCAGAAAACCTCCTGATGAGGAATTTCCTCTTGTGTGATCTTCCCCTCTCAGTGGTAATGAGATTCTTTCAACACCTTGAGCTCGCAGATGCAATATATTCCCTACATGGACAATCGCAACATGCGAACTTACCGCTGATACAAAATATTACCATAATTGGTGCATATAAATATTGTATTGGTTCCACCGAGCACCAGGGGCAAACACAAGGGGAAAAGAAAAATCCTCTCAATATTGCAGTATAAGGTCCAAGCGCTTGTTCAGACCATGCAGTTGTCTGGTTCTAAATTTGAAGATCCAGAAAACCTCCCTGTTGAGGGAGTAAGGATTTAAGGAGCTGATGCAGAATAGGAAAGGCAGGGGAACATTATCTAGAGAATACAAACTGATTTTGAGGGCAAACAATAATAATATTAAGAAGTGCTATCAAGGGAAAATGAGAAAGGAAAGTTTATAAAGTATGGGTGGATATAGTTAGTAGCCCTGCAAGACTGTACTTTAAGGCAGGCATGTCCAAACTCTGGCCCTACAGGTGTTGCAGAACTACAACTCCCATCATGCTCTTCTGTAGGTTGATAGCTGTAGGTTGTCCAGGAATGATGGGAGTTGTAGTTTTGCAACATCTGGAGGGCCGGAGTTTGGACATGCCCGGCTTAAAGGGTTTCTGTCATCACGTTTTGACATTATAAGCTGTCTGACATTAGCTATGTGCTAATGTCAGAGCAACGATAATGTCTTTTATAAAAATCCGATTTATATTCAGGCTAAAAAACGTACTTTTATAATATGTAAATTAGCCTCTAGGGCAGGGGGCATTGCCCTGCTCCTAGAAGCTCCGTGCGGCAAGTGCCGGAGGATCGCTGCCCGGCACTGTCACTCAAAGTAAGAAGGGCGTGCCAGCAGGTTGCCACACGGGCTTCTAGGAGCAGGGCAGCGCCCCCTGCTCTAAACTGATACTATGATAAAAGTACGTTTAACCTGATACAAATCGGACCTTATAAAGACATTATCAAGCTGCTCTGACATGTACGCCAGCATGTCAGGCAGCTAACTGTCAAACGTGCGACAGAAAACACTGAAGCATCACACAGAGTTACCCAGTTCTTACTGCTACATAGATAATTCATACATCATTCGCCAGTGCAGTTAAAAACAATGGGGCTAATAGAGACAGATGAATTCACAAGGTGTAAAGAAGAACATGTAGGGTTGATACATTTTCTTATGGAGATGCCTTAAACTGTTCAGATCTTGGTCTGAGATAATGCTTTCAATTAATAAAATATTTGACCCTCAATTAGACAAGGATCCAATCATATGTATAGTTGTGAGGCCTGACGCACTTGGGTATGCAAAATCAAAAGAGAATTGTAATAGGGAAGTTGTTGTTCCAAGCTAGATTACTGATGTTAAAAAAATGGAAAGTAGAAAACCTCCCTTCATATTTGGAATGGAAAAAAGCGGTTGGAAAGTATGGTTAAAAAGAGAGTTATATATCATAATAAGGGGAAGAGGAATTTTTTTTAATTGCACTAGAAACCTTAGATTAATCAAAAGTAGTTATTTTTAAAGATTTTTTTTCTTTTTCTCTCCTATTTGGCTTCTCTACCTTGGAGGGTGGTTGGGGAGGGGGAAGGGTTTTGGAAATAATGTATATAATTATTTGGACTTATTTGTACAACTTTACCGAGGGAATCACAGTTATTTTTTTTTACTTATGTTGGTTTTATAATGGAATTATTTAAATAAAATAAAAAAACTATCCAAATAATATATTTCGTGCAAACTAATGACGACACAGGCACAATATTCTGGTGCAGAAGAAACATTTCTTAATATATCTGCCCAAGTGTGTTTACTGAACCATTGAACACATGGAACATCCTTAAATAATGGTCTACAGAAGTATAGTGATAAAGTAAGAAATAAAAAAATAAATGTTAATTACCAGTCAGTAGTGAGCTAGAAAAACAGAAACAGGTCAAGAAATTGGTTGGGTCAGACAGGCGGGAGAGGACAGCACCGCACAGAGATAATGGCTAATGCAGTTTGGAATTGGCACTATAGATTTTAAAATGAGAGAAGTATCAGCTTAGATAAAGTTAACAGCAGAATATGGGTATATACCTCTGGATTACAGTACTTGTACTGTGTTGAAATATAAAGCTGAAGCTGTACTTGATAAACTTGCATCTTTCCAGTAATTTAGTAATTACAGTAAGTGATGACTAATAGAATTGCTGGTGCTTACATTAGATGAATTATCCAAGTTAATCTCACTTTGGGTCTTAGGGTCACTCCTGCTTTAATATACATTTGTTCTTTTCAGGTCATCCCTGAATTTTAATGGATACTGTACATCATTCTGAGATAAGAAATGTTAGACCTTAGAGCAAGATGAAAGATGGAAAGATGAACAGAAAGATGAAGGAAAGAAAAAGTATTTGCCTAAACCAAGGTTAATGAAAATTTTCGAATGATTCCAATTATATAATACCTCATATCTATGTGTAAGTACCAGTAGAAGTTAAAAGTTTCAAAGTGTTCTTTAGCAATGCACATTCTAGCCATGCCACGCTGTTTTCTTTGCATCCCTTATTGAAGATATTATCTGCACTGCATGATATCAGGAACGGAATTCAGTTACTTTCTCTTGTTTATGCTAAATAGTTGTTGTGAATCTCCAATGGAACAAAATAGTCTTTTGAACAGTATTATGAAGTGTGAACTGAAGATTGTCTGTGACTGATTACCCTTATGGGATATGCATAAGCAGATATGCTTAAAATCACACTATAATGCATCTAGCTGACTTAGGAGTTACCACACAACATAAAACATATGGCAACCTTTTACAAAATCTGGAGCATAAAGTAAAGAATTTGGATCTGATCCAATGACAAAATAGCCATGAAAACTTGTACCCTTAAGTAGCACAATAAAGTTAGTATTATACATTAAGATCTTCAAAGACAGAGAATGGAAAATCCCAACAAAATATTTAGAATTTTTATTTGTTTTACAATATACATTTTTTTGTATAACTTTTTGGCAGTGATCCATAGGAAAAGATAGTTTTATGTCAAAATAAAATCCCCACAGTGTGATAATATACATTAGTTACGCAACCAAACATGGTATAACTTTCAATTGTCTAAAGCAGCTTGTAAGAGGGCTCACAAGAAGACACAGGTGGCATGTGTCCCTTATATATGCAGTCCGTAATATGGTTGGGGATTTCAACTGCTACAAGAGTTCACACCAGGTCATGGAACACAAAGTGAGTTGCTACTCTGTGCCACAGACTGTCCCATGTATGTGCCATTCACAGAGTTACCCTCGTTATTTTGATGGAAACCAATCTCTGTCTGCATGAGTCATCATGGCCACTACAATTCATGGAGCTTCCTACATGCTCATTGCTTCATTTCTGTGCTGAAACCAGAGAATAGTCCAGGTCCAAAGGAAGCAATAACATTTAGAGTCCACACAATTGAAGATACCATCTCTTTAAAAGACCCCACAGGTATTCACTTAAGTTGCAATATAATCTCCACACAACTAGACACTTCTAGACATACTGGGGTTTACACAAAGGGTCACTTTCAGTCACTCCTGAAGGCCTCTCTCTCTTTCTGAAAATCCAAGAGTCTTTTTCCAACTCCCCAGATAGGTGTCTTCTCTATCTGCTAACCTCCTTTGTGTATAATAGCAGAACC